>QRFJ01002367.1:0-65920 GCA_006176705.1 Cocos nucifera
TTCTCAAAATCCAAAATAATTTTGAAGTTCCTGAGCCAATCTTTATAATTGGGTCCGGTCAGTCTATGTGTGTCCAGGATACGTGCTAAGTGGGTTGGATGCAGACATTTTTTTTTCCTATAGAGAGTCAAAGATTCTAGTTAGATACTGTAATTAAGACTTGACCAATTTATTTAGGATTTTATTTTTAAACAAATTAGCTCCCACTATTTTTCTTGGATCCCTACACTCCTCTGTAGAGATGCAAAAATCTCCATGATTAATGATTTCTAGTGGGTGGTGCGGTCTCACCAACTGACTCATCACCTCACCTAACAGTTATTGGTGATGGGTTAGCCAATGAGTGAACAACTCTTGTTCAATGATTCTCTAATCATGGTGCACCCAAACTTGGATCTCTAATTCATGAATCTCACCGTATCCTGAAATATTGATCCACTCCTTAGTTAAGTCAGACCCACCATTTGCATAGACTGGATTTCCTAATTGAGTCTCTCACCGTATCCAAAATATTGAGCCCAACTCATCCTCCAGCCCATAGCATCCAATGCCTAATAGACATGGTTGCATCTTTTTCGGTGCAACTGAGCCACTGTATCCAGCCGAGAACAATCAACCCCGGAAAGGGCCCGCACATCTACAATGGTGGAAGACCTCAGACTTAATCTTTTCTTAGGGAGAATTTGATTCAGGTCTCATTAAACTAGACTTGGATCATAGTCATAACAATTATGACTAACCCTAGTGGCATGGGTTAGCTCGGATTATTGACCACCTCAGATCAGAACTGAGTGTCAACAGATATGGCCAGGTAAGTGAGACCGGTGGAAGGAATATGCCATTAACTCGTACAAGAATGCATTCAGAGGTCGAGTAGCTTCCAATTAAAAACCAGTCGGTCGTATGTGCCAAACTTACCTTAGACACCAAATTGTTGAGCCAGAACCAATTGGGTTAGCCTACAATCCAGACTCTAACCTCTGAGCCTAATTAGGTCTTGCTTGATCGATGACTCATGTGACTCGATCTTGACCCAGACTTAATCCTATTAGGCTGGTCAATTTAAGCATTGTTGATCCCATCTAACCAACTCTTGATTCGGTTTGATCAACCGCTTAGACCTAATTGAGCTACCCAAGCCCGAACCCAGTATTATGAATATGTATCTTAGATCTAAAAATTCTCAATTTTAGACCTAATTAATATTCATAATCTTAATTCTTAATTAAGTTAGGGTTCATAAACAAAATATGCACAATAAATCCTAGGGTTTTCAGGATCTAGGGTTTTGCAGAAAGTAAGTTTTTTGGATTTCTGATTAAGGACGAACGCGCAGCACCCCTACACATCATAAGAACACCCCATCGAATGGAAGGAGAGGGCCTTTAAATTCTTCTTCATTCTTATGACCGGACGGCCAAGAGAGAATGCCTTAATCAGGAACATGCAAAATCTACAAAAATTTTAGATCTATATCATATATCTCATATATAAAATTAGATCTAATTAAAGGCATATTTTGCATACATCTCATGTATCAAATCATGCATATTTTTTAGATCTAAATTATCTCATAATAATCTAAAAAATTAGATTTAAATTTGATCATATCAAAATAAATTCTAATCTAGATAACTTATGTAGAACTATTCTACAACTAGTCTAAACATGCATCAATCATATCTCATATGAACAAAATTAAATAAATTTATTTTCTACCATTTTTTCAGATCTATTATAATATTTATAATATCTAAAAATAATAAATAAATAAATCTATAATTATAATTAATTAAATTATAATTATGATCATCTTAGACTATACATAGAACAATTCTATTCCGAGTCTAGTCATGCATCTCATACATCTTAGATCTAGATTATTTAATTTTTTTAATTTTTGATTTTAGATCTAATCACATCTAATGTAAAATCTAAAATCATCTAATTATTAAATTAAAATTATATTAAAATTAGATCTAAATAATTATGGAACCTAGCACTGATATAGTTGAAGGGAAAATCCTATTTTCTGGGTCAGGTTCGTTCAGATCTTGATTTAATCAAAAGAGATATTTCAAAAAATTTTCTTTTAGATCAAAATTAGATATGAGATTCCTCAGATTTAATTTTATTTATCTAATTAAATAAAAATAAATTAAATTAAATTAAATCTTATTTAATTATACCTTGTTATGGGTAATCCTATTACCCTATGATGATGCTGATGTTTGCCTGAGGTTCTAGATGTAGCCACGCAAGCGCTTGGCCTCCATTGGTATCCACTTGGAAAGAATCTAGAGATCTTCTTCTTCTCAATCTGTGCTCCAAAAATTAGATCTGGATCTGATCTAGAAGGTCTTCAAAACATCTTTTGAAGATCAGCTATTGTCTCTTGCAGCAGTACTACCTTCTTTCCTTTTCTGTTGCCTTTTTCTTGCATGGATCACAACAAACTGGAGCCCAAAACCTCTTGGGCGTGGAGAGGAGAGAGAAAAATAGAGGGTGGCATGGAGAAGAAGGGAGAGGGGCTATGTGGCATGGGCAAAGGGTAGAAAACTAAAATTCTAGGCGTAGATAGGGTTTATATAGATCCTGCTGCACCATGCAGTGCCACATCATCCTGGCCAATCATGGCTCTTTATGCAATCAGATCTAAATTTGATTGGTGAGATGACACCATCTGATCTAATCAGATTAGAGTCCCTCACAAACCTTCTTAGGTGGCATCAAGACTGATCAAAGAAGAGTCTTTGGCACCACCCAAGTAGAAGAGCATGAAGCAACCTAGAGTCCCATCTGTATGGGACTCCAGGCATCATCCTCTTTGGGTGCATGCCTCCCTAGGTGTGTGCCCCCTCCCTTTGTTCTTTTTAACAAGGGGACAAAGCCCCTTCTTCTCTCCTATGGGTGCATGACACATGGGTAGATGTCTAATTGTCAAAGGTCAATGTTTGACCAAAGTCAAAAGATAAGATTTAGCTGGTGATGAAAAATGACAGGTGTTATCTCAAATTTATCTCATAAATTAAGATAATCTTTTTCTAACCTGGATAAGCTCCAGTTAGACCAAGTAAAGATTCCTGAGTGAGCCCAAATACATTTGGCTCAGTCGAGACAACTTTTAATGATTGTTGAAGAAGAATATTAGGCTCAATCATGTGCTAGCACGATTTTCTTGAACCTAATTGAATCTTATTCAAATCAATTGAACTGGATTAGTTCAATTGATGATCATCTAGATTCAAACCCTTATTTGTGTGATCCAGTTAGGTTCAGTTCTCATATGGTAATGGGATATGTCATGATCTCTATCATCGACATCATCGAAACTCCTTTCGATGGATCAGAACTTTTCTGATTTAGACAAGCTAGAATGATCGATCATCTAAATCATTCTAATTGCTTCCAAAATCCATCAGTGACACCTAGCAGTATATGGTGGCAATCCATCAGAACTAAAAATGCGAACCTCTTGGTGTAGCTACCTGTGTGATTAAGTTCCTCTATCTTGAGCCCCGATTGGATTAGGGTTAAGGTGATCTCGTCAAATCATAATTTTTATCATATGAATTAATCATTCGATTTAAGTCCGATGTGAAAATTCTAATAGAAACTCTTTCTATTATTTCACTTTGCCATGGCCATGGGCTTATGGACTTGATTCTCATGATCATCATAGGGCTGCTCCTCATCTACTGAGATAGATAGATCCCCTATTGGTGCAATCCAATTCCTATAATGAACATGCTATAGCCAACATACACCTCGAAATTTTGAATGGCTAGGAGATCAAGTTATGGTGTAGATGAACTGCCAATGCACTTCAGGTCAAAGAACCAGACACACCACTATAGCTTTGAGCTAGTCATTGACAAGATGGTAGACTTTTTCATGACTGCTCAAGGTGGTCACACTCAGCACCCTCGTTCTCTAGCGAGTACCTGTACTCTCGCTTTGGTGTCTCTATACTATAGACTCAAGACTCATCTATCCTAAAAAAGTGATCGTACACCAATCTTTTGGATCAATCACCATCCTCATTATGATCCAACGGTCGGAAGCATTTTATGAGTCAATAATAAAAACCCATGTCTTAAATTTTCAACTCTTGAAAATATGAACTATCATTACCATTAACTCAAGGGATGTATCACAGATAGTTTCAAAAATATACTATGATAGAAAATAACCCATTTTATTATTTATAATCAAAATTATAATTTTTTTCTTAGATGTGTATTATAAGTGTTAGCCAATTCTGACTTCTAGGGCACACACATCTAACACGAAATTGACTAGCTAATTTTTCTCTTCCCTTCTTAAAATTAATTAATAAAATCCTCTAAAATTGTTAGGTCCTTAAAAATGATAAATTTATGATGATAACTAAGTCATAGAGCCCTATTAAGTTAAGTGATAATGGGTCCATTAGTTTAATAATCATTGATGGCCCAAAGGCTTGGTGCTTATTAACTAATAAAATTATCATTCATAATTTGATGATTTGGTCGTGTCTTTCTAATGATGGTCAAGTTGTCCAGCCAAAGTTGGGCCTGATCATTTGTTGGTCTAATGCACCAAATATGATCATCTTAATGGTTGGACCTAACCGAATCTTTTCAATGGAGGCCAAAGCCTACTGATTAGATTTTTGAGGCAAAATTAAAATAGTAAAAGTTGTTTAGAGAAATAATTGGGTATGAACCTATCCATAGATGCACATGGGTTGATCAATCAAAGTTGGGCTCGTGTGTAGTATGTATGGATCCTAGTACCCACTAAGAAATTAAAGTAATTTCTCGAATTGGAGGTAGAGGCTATCAGTTCGTATAAAATAGTAAGAGGATTTTTAGACTAAAGTCCAAGTCTTTAGAATTAATAATTCATATACTAATTAGGTTTGATTTTTCTTAATGCAAATATGGCCACTACCCTGTCTGACAAATTAATGTGATCCAACTTCAATAGCTGGTATCAAAAGTTAAATATCATCCTGGAGCATGAGTGGATCTTATATATTTTGACCGATCTGACACCTGAGGGCCAACCCCGAGTGATAGAGGGGCAGTCAGAGATACTTACTAGAAGTGGCTCAACAACCGCATCACCGTTCGTTGCATTATGCTGGTGGTGATGAATGACAAGTTTAGTCATAGGTTTGAAAATGTGTAGCCTTAGGAGATGCTTCAAATGTTGAATGACTTTTTTGGCACGCTTGACAATGTTGAGAGGCACAAGACTAGTTGTGCCATTTTCAATGCTTGGATGAGGGATAGGACGTCAGTCACTGATCATGTATTATACATGATTGAGATGATTGAGTGCTTGAGCAAGCTGGGCTTCCCCGGTATGAGCAGCTCGAGAAGTATGTGATCCTTAATTATTTTCTCAAGTCCTTCCTCCCATTCCTTACTCATTTTAGAATAATAAAGCCTGCAATGAACTACCATGACTTATTAGGATTGCTGCAGAACTTTGAGAAGGATCACCAACTTCATAAGGAGATGATGAATGTAGTGGGAGGATCTTCTTCTAGTTGTCGATGCTTTAAGAAAGAAAAAAGAACAAGAAGGTGCAGCCGCATACTGGAACATCTGCACGAGGTTAGACCAAGAAGCATAAGCTCGATCAGAGCTAGGTGGAGTGCTTCTTTTGTAGAAAGCAGGGGCACTAGAAGAGGAATTATCCTCAGTATGTTGTCTTCCTAGATTTGAATAGGTCGAGGAAGAAGCAAGTTGTTGGTGGGCAAGATAATTATATGATAGCACCTTGCAACTTCTCTATATGTGATACTACTACCTAGGTATTAGATATCGGAAGCTCTTATCATATATGTAATTTGATCCAACATTTATAGGTCAGTAGGAGATTTAATGAAGGTGAGAGGTTCCTGAATATTGGAGATGGAGGATAAGTTCTAATTCTAACTTTAGGAATCATGAACCTTATAATCAATTCTCATAAAGTTATTCTTAGTGATTGTCACTTTTGTCCAAATTTTTTACTGAATGTTATTTCTGTAGGCCTTTTGGCTAAGAACAATTATAAATTTTTAATAAAAGTAAATTTTTATAATATCATTTTGAATGGTGTTATGGTTTGTGTTGGATAATTGAATAACAGCATTTGCTTATTATCACTGCCTGTTAACGTGGTCCAATCCTCTGGTAAACATATATTAGATGATGTATCAGAAGTCTACCTTTCGGCACTGTAAGCTAGGTCATATCAATAAGAACAGAATAAACAGATTGGCTCAAGAAGAAATTCTTGAAGTAGATGATTTTGAATCACTTCTAACCTATAAGTCCTATCTTCTTGGTAAGATGACCAAGTTATCTTTTACTCGAAAGGATAAGCAAGCTAGTGAACTCTTAGATCTAGTACGTACCGATGTATGTGGATTCATGAGCTCAAGTGCTAGGATTCTCTCCTAATGGACTCCTTCTGAAACACCACAGCATAATAGTGTGCCTGAAAGGAGAAATCAGATCTTGTTGGACATGGTTCGATCCATGATTGGGTTTGCTGGTCTGTCGATCTTCTTATGGGGATATGCACTCGAGTCAGCTTGTTACATTTTGAAGAGGGTTTCAAGTAAGTCTATTTTCAAAATACTATATGAGATATAGATAGGGCGTAAGCCAGTACTCTCGCACCTTTGGATTTGGGGGTGTCTAGCTTATGTCAAATGTTTAGTAATAGACAAGCTTGGACCTAAGTCTGACAAGTGTTGTTTTATAGGATATCCAAAAGAGATCAAAGGGTATTACCTCTACCTAGTAGATGAACAAAAAGTGTTTGTATGCCTTAAGGCAGTATTTAGAAAAGGAGTTCCTTGGTGAAGGAACTAATGCCTCTAAGGTCGAATTTGAGGAAGTTCGATAGATGAAAAAACTGATACAAGTAGCTGAAACTAAACCATATTTGATTAGATCAAACTTGAAGCCCGATGAATCTACTCCCTTAAGATGGTCTAGTAGAGTACCACGTCAGCCGGATAGATACTATAGTTTCTTAGTCTGGGATGGTGATCCCATCGAACTCAATGAGAACGATGAGGATCCAATCACTTACATGGATGCAATGTAGAGACCTGACTTTGAAAAATGGCTTGAGGTCATAAAATCTAAAATGGAGTTCATGAAGATCAATGATGTATGGACATTGGTTGACCCACCCGAAGGGGTAAAACCCATAGGGTGTAAGTAGATCTTCAAGAGAAAAAGGGGCGCAGAATGAAAAGTGGAGACCTATAAGGCCTGTCTGGTTGCCAAGGAGTATCGTCAACGTTATGGTATAGACTATGATGAGATATTTTATCCTATGGTAATGCTTAAATCCATTCTGATCATGCTTGCGATAGCTATCCATCTGGACTATGAGATCTAGTAGATGGATGTGAAGACAGCTTTTCTAAATGGAGAACTGGATGAAGAGGTATATATGATACAACATGAAGAGTTCATATTAACAGATGAGTCTAAGATGTGCAAGCTTCAAAAATTAATTTATGAACTGAAGTAGGCATCTCAAAGTTGGAACATACATTTTGATAGGACAATCAAGACGTATGGCTTCATTAAGAATGGAGAAGAGCCCTGTATATACAAGTGAGCTAATGGTCAACGGTAGTATTCCATGTATTATATGTGGATGATATTCTCTTAATCAGGAATGATATCCCTGCATTACAAGAAATAAAGATCTAGCTATCATCATAGTTTTTCATGAACGATCTGGGAGAAGCTTCCTACATTCTAAGAATGAAAATCTATAGAGATAGATCTAAAAGGTTGCTTAGGTTATCCCAGTCCACGTACATTGATACTATGCTGAAAAGGTTCAACATGGAGAATTTCAAGAAGGGCTATCTACCGATAGGCTATGAAATTTCTCTCTCGAAGAGGGATTGTCGAACAACATCTCAAGAGAGAGAGAGCGTATGAGTAGAATTCTATATGCTTCGATAGTAGATTCTATTATGTATGCCATGACATGTACGAGACCAGATGTGGCATACTCACTAGGGATAGTAAGTATATACCAATCCAATCTTGGAGAGGACCACTGGAAGATTGTTAAAACCATCCTAAAGTATTTGACAAATACCAAGGATTAGTGGCTTGTTTATGGTGAGTCAGACTTGAGACTTATATGGTTTACAGACTTTAGTTTTTAATCTGACCATGATAACAGCAAAAGTATGTCGGAGTATGTATTTACCCTTAAAGATAGAGCAATCTGTAGAAAAAATTCTAAGCAGCAAATCATGATCGACTCAGTTTATGAGGTGGAGTATGTCACTACATCAGATGTTGTTAAAGAAGCGGTGTGGCTGAAGAAGTTCATCACCATGCTCGGAGTAGCACCCTCTCTTGATGATCTAGTTTTGCTCTACTGCGATAGTTCTAGAGCCATTGCTTAGGCAAAGGAATCGAAGGCACACTAGTGGACGAAGCATATTCTGTGCCACTATCATCTTGTCTGAGAGATCATGAATTGAGGTGACATCGACCTTCAAAAGATCGATGGAAAGGAGAACCTAACCAACCCATTCACTAAAGCCATTGTAGTGAAGGAGTTCAATGACTTCAAGTCGACGATAGATATTAGATACTGCATCAATTGGCTTTAGGCCAAGTGGGAGATTTTTGAAAATAGTATCCTAAAGTCAATCGTCAACCTGTTGATGATTGAGCTATCTGTTATAATTGTATATGAATTATTAATAAATAAAATTTATTTTGATATTTTTCATCATAAATATTTCTATCTTCTAATAGACTCCTATGTTGTGGTGAAGTTCCTAGAACTATTTAGAATTGACAAAAAAGGGTTTGTCATTTAGTTCTTAAATTTGTTCGTGATCAAATAATACGTTGTTACTAAGGATGACAATGTTTATCAAGTGTAGGTCATTTTGTGTCATATGGGTTTGTTGTCCTTTTAACCAAAGAGTGTGGAGATACTGGTACGACATGCAGGTGAGATATAGGATACATGTGCACCAAACATGACCAACTTCAGAGCTTTTTTACTATCAAGATTTTCTTCAATGGAATATGGGTATAAGTGTCCCTCCAATCTGAGATCACCATGGTGACTTTCAAGCAACTCACTATGCTTTGGTGCCGGACCATTTGAATTTCTAATTCAGTAATGAAAGATTTTTGGGCACAGTCAAGTACTTGAGAAGTCGATGTGTGAGTCAAGATGGGATTGACCATTTTGACTTAAGAGCTGTGTTGCATTATGTTTTAATTTAGCAAATTCTTAGCCAAGATAGTCCTAGTGAGGGGTCACAGGACTGATTGCTTTGAGACACAATCTAGATATACTTTTTGGGGTTGATAGTTTAACTCTGAATCATCCTAATACATAGAGGTCAAAGAGATGAATTATGCAGTAACCATATTTATGTAGGTTCTGATTGTTGCATTTACGACTATTCGATCTATTCGAATATCAGATACCATTGCTAGATGGTTACTTCGATTAGTACAGAAAGTGATTCCTATACTACCGGCTTAGGTTCGAACCTATGGAATTATCATATTAGAGGTTTCTACCTGATTCGATGGCTGGTGAAGAGTCTCACTAGACTGAAACTCTATGGTCAAGAGTTCCACTGAATTAGGACTCTTCGACCAAGAGTCCTACTGGGCTACGACTTTGAGTTCTAACTGTCTGGGACTCTACGATTAGGAGTTTCACTAGACTGAGACTCTATGGTCAAGAGTCCCACTAGACTGGGACACTTCGACCAAGAGTCCTACTACTCTAGGATTCTAACTCCTATTTGTCTAAGACTCTATAATCAAGAGTCTGAACTCTATGATTATAAGTTTCACTCATTTCAGACACCAGGATCAAGAGTCCCACTGGTTTGAAACTTTTCGATCAAAAGTTTTATTTTAATGGAACTCTACTGTCTGAACACCCATTGAATTTAGACTCTATATTTATGAGAGATTTAATTAGTAATTTAATCACTAATTAACTCAATTTAATTAAGTAATTATTTTTGGATTAAGTCTAATTGAATTAGATTCAGTTGGGTTTGACCCGATTAGGTTATGAGATGATCTAATTGCTAAGGAGGTATGATCTCTGATTTGATCAGGTGTTAGGCTTAATTAATTTCTAATTTAATTAGGATTTAACAAAGCCTAATTAAGCATAAATGATTTGGGTTTAATCTGGTCTAATTAGGCCTAATCAAGTTGGTTTGGGTTGGTTTAATTGGATAAGGTTTATTAAGACTAGTTTGACTAGTCTTCTCCCTAGACTTTGACCGTTTGACTTGCACCATCCAATTCTCTACAAGAAAAAGTTTCTCATGAATGATTTCCCACACAAGAGAGGGCTTGTGCCCTTCCTTCCCACATCCCAATTGGATAAGAGGAGATTGGTTGCATTCAAATTCAAATAAGAGTTCGAATTTGAATAAACCAACTCCTTATCTCATCTATCCCTCCATGCCTCCCTTGGTTTTGCACAAAATAAATCATTGATTTTTTTTTGGAGGTGCACACACCTGAAAGGAAGCCTTCTTTTGCTCATGAGCCATCCCCTCTATGTGATAAAAATATGAAAAAAATCAAAGAAAAAAATAGAGAGAAAAGAAGGAATAAGGAGTTTGGTGAAAGTGCAGCCCTAGATTTTAGATCTAGGGTTAGGAGTGTGGTTTTGTGAGATCTAAGTGTTAGATCTTCACAAAATTTTTTGGAGACCATCCTCAACCTCTCTTCTATCTCTGCTACCGATCTAGAGCATCCAAAGAATTGGTGGAGGAAGATCAAAGGAGTTTGATTAGATCCAGCCATCAAGATCATTCTACATCGAGCTAGCACTCATGAGGAGCCGATCGGGATCAGGGCCTCATGTGGACCATCCATAGAGGCTAGATACATGTGTGGCTATGTCACAATGATCAGATCTTCATCGTGGTGATCAAATTATGGTGATCGACTATTCATGCAAAGATAACGTGTTCTGAATACGTAGATCAGTAAAATAGTTTTACTACTGCTACTGTTTATTTTTGTTTTTAGATTTGATTGCATATATCTCACATTAGATCCTGATAATGTAGGATTTTTAGATTATATATATAGCTCTTTATAAATTAATTAAATTAATTTTTAATTCTATTATAATTTATTTTCAAAAAAATTTTAAAAGTAGAGCTAGAAATCCTACATGCAAACCATCATATTGTACCCATTGGATGTAAATAAATCTATAAAAGGAAGATAGATACAGATGGTAAGGTAGAGACCTACAAAAATAGGTTAGTAGTAAAAAGTTATAGTCAATACTAAGGTATTGACTATCAAGATACCTTTTCTGCTGTAGCCATGTTGAAATCGATCTGCCCACTACTTGCTATTGTAGCTTTTCATGATTATGAAATATAGCAGATGGATATAAAAATTATATTCCTTAATGGATATCTTGAGGAAGATATCTATATGGAGCAACCTTTAGGTTTCACTTTCAGTGATAGTGATCATAAAATCTACAAGCTACAAAGATCTATTTATAAATTAAGGCAAGCCTCTCAGAGTTGGAACACTCATTTTAATGGTGCAATCAAATTATTTGATTTCATCAGAAATGAGGAGGAACCTTATTTTTATAAGAAAGTCAGTGGGAATGTTGTCATATTCCTTGTATCGTACGTGGATGACATTCTTCTTATGGAAAATGACATTCTCATGCTGACCTCAGTTAAGAGTTGGCTATCCAAGGAGTTTTTCATGAAAGACCAAGGAGAAGCATCTTATATTCTAGGAATTAAGGTCTATAGAGATCGACCAAATAGGATGCTTGGCCTTTCACAGAAGTTGTATATCGAGGAAGTGTTGAAGAAGTTCAACATGGATAACTCTAAGAGGGGATTACTACCCCTTAGATATGGTATTAGTCTTTCTAAGAAGATATGTCCTACCATACCTGAGGTGTTTCAAAGGATGAGAAAAATCTCTTATGCTTTGGCAATAGAAAGTCTCATATTTGCCATGTTGTATACATGACCTGATATAGCCCTTGTTGTAAGTGTCACAAGTAGATATCAGTTGAATCTAGGTGAAGAGTACTGAACTGTTGTGAAGAACATCCTTAAGTACTTGAGAAGAACTAAGAATTTATTTTTGATCTTTGGAGGAAGTTTAGAATTGCGAGTTGAGGGTTACACTGATTCAGACTTTATATCTGATCTTAATGATAGAAGATCTACATCAGGGAATATGCTTTTATGTAATGTTGGTTCCACTAGCTGAAAATGCTCCAAGCAACCCATCATTGCAGATTCGATAAGAAAAGTTGAATACATCGCTACCTCAAAAGCTACTAAGGAGGCCTTTTGGTACAAGAAGTTTGTTACGAAGCTTGGAGTGATACCATCAGATGCCATTGTCCTGTACTGTGACAATAATGGTCCCATATCTCTTACTATGGAGTCCAGATCTCATCAAAAGTTCAAGCACATCGAGTAACAGTTTCATGTCATATGCGACTATCTCAAGAAGAAATATATCGAGGTGCAAAGAGTAGACTCCACGGTCAACATGGTAGATCCACTAATAAAGCAGTTGAGCCAGCAAAAGATTGATCATCATCTAGAGAAGATGGTTCTTAGATATATGGCCAATTGACTTTAGGTCAATAGGAGATTGTTAGATATGTGATCTGAAAAGCCAATTATTGACTGACACGTTGTATTTTCTAGTTCATAAATTTTGTACTTAATTTATTAAAATTAATAAAATAGATATTTTTTTATCCATTCATGTGTAATGTGTTTGTGAATCGCCCAAAGAGTTAATGGACAATAACACATATAATATAACAACATACTATATATTAACTCTTGATTGCTCTCGATCATTAAATCATCATGGAGATAGTGATTGATCCATCAAAATCGGTGCATAAATCACTTTTCTTTATGGGTAGATGAGTCTTGTTGAGTTTGCAATATGGTGATATTAGAGTGAAAGTGCAAGTGATTGTTAGAGAACAACAGTACTGAGCATGACCAAGAATGAGAAATCACTTGGATGTCTACTCACTCTTTAGTGACAGTCTCGATGCTATAGTTATGTAAGTAGTTCTATAACCTATAGTACCTTGATTGCTTATAATGGGATTACTATAGTTTGATAGCACATAAACATGGTCTCTAGCAATCCGAGGCCTTGCGGTATTTATTGGTTGCAATAGATTTACTGTAGGAGTAGGCGTGTATTTATAGAGGATCCATTAACCTCAGTAGGAGAGGAATAGTCCTATGCGGCCTAAGAAGCTGAGTCCTTAAATCTATGATTACAGTAGCATGATAATGAAAAGAAGTTTTCATTAGAATGGACTCAAGCTAATTATGTCTAGCATATGATGGATGCTTAGGGTTTGACAAGTTTCCATAACCTACATCCTATCGAGATTTTCAATTAAAGAACTTGATCGCATTATAGCTGCACCAGGGATTCAGACTTTTCTATTCTACTAGGTTGCTAGTACATATTGTTAGGTGTTACTAGTAGATTGTGAAAACTCATTAGGATTATTTTTGGATCAACAAACCTGATTAGGATTGAGCTAGAATTATTTCAATCCATTGAAAGGAGTTTCAATGATACTATAATAGAGATCATGGTATGTCTCATTACTAAACAAAATAGAACTTGAGGGGTTACATATAAAAGGAGCTTGACCTGATCAACAACTTGGATCATAATTAAATTATCAATTGGATTGATGGTTTAAATTTAGAAACAACTAATGTGTAAAGGTTATAAATTTAGCAGCTGCTAATTGTTAGCATGAGGGACTTAATTGCAAGTATTACAATATCATTAGGCTTAATTAATTATAGATCAAGTCTAAATTAATTTAAATTAGATTTAATTAAATTAGGTTTGACTTAATTTGAGGCTAATAGGATTTAATTATCCAAGTTAGACTAGGAAATCAAACCTAATCAAATTGGGTTTGACAACCTTTTCGAATTTGATTCAAATCAGATTCAGATTGAACCCAAACTTGAACCCAATTAAAAAGAGATGTTTAGACCACTATATCTAGGTTATCTCTTTATTTTGGCTGACCAAAAGAAAGAGAGGGGTGTTAAAAGTTACGCCCCTTTTGTGTGCGTGGAGATAGAGATGGGCTTTCCCATCTCATTTAGGACTCTATCTTGATAACTTCTATCCCTAATCAGATTAGATCTGAATTAAGGATGAAGTTTTAAAGGGTTAGGACTCTTTTTGAGCATCCATTATAAAAAGGGGAGAGGTGGAGGGCGTGGAAGCATGAATAATCTCAAGATCAAATCCATCTTGCTGCACCACCTCCATGCCCATTTCTCTTTTCTTCTTGATCTCCGTACCCACCATACTCCACAGATTAGATCTACAACAAGTTTTGCAAGAAGAAAAGAAAGGAAGAAGGTTTCTTCCTTGTCTTTTAAGTATCCTAGAGGAAGTCCTGTCAGATCTACGTGAAGAGTTCGTATTGTTGCCTTTTCTCTTCAAGTTGAAGAAAAGTTTCAAATCTAAGTTGAGAAACGAGGCTTGCAAGATGCTAGCACTCTAGTAGACTTAGCATTTTGATTAAAACCCGGCTCTGTGTAGATATCAATAGAGATCGGACACATGTACGGCTTCAATAGAAATCTCAAAAATCCATCGAATTCGATCCAATCTAAAATAAAAGAAAGCAATTCAAATAAGTAATCTTTTTTCTTTATTTATGATTTTAGATCTTATTTAAATTTTATTTTAGTATGTTAAAATAATCTATAAATTATTTAAATTAAATTTATTTATATATATATATAATTATTTTTATAATTATATTTTATTATAATTTTTATTAGATGAAAAATTTTGCATGCACTATTACCACCATGATCGAACATTCGGCATGTAGCTTGCGTGCCCAGAATTTTTTTCGCATCTCCCATGATGCCTGCTCCCACTCTCAACCGATGTGACCTCCACTCCTAATCTCTCTTGTTCTCCCCCTCCATCCCTCCCCCATTGCCTCTACTTCTGCCTCATGCCCTCTCTTGTTCTCCCCCTCCATCCCAATCTCAATCCCTCTCTCGCTTCCCCCTCCATCCCTCTCCACTTGCCTTTGCCTCTCTTTTATTATTTCTATGACTGCTCAGAGCCACAGCCATAGATCCAATCTTTTGTATGAACTTGGGTGTTAATCCAGTAAACTGAAGAAGATCTAAGAAAGATGAGAGAAGCTAGGGTTTTGGTGTTAGAACCAGAGAGAAGAGAGAAGAGAATTAGGGAGAAAAGCTTAATTGTATTCACTTCTATTGTAAAAGTTACAATGTCCTAGTTTATATACCCTAGAGTTTCCACATGAATCCTAATAAACCACAGCTTAAAAACTTCCTTAGGCTAATCCAATACATGAGAGCATTCACCGAGCCCAAGTCTCATATGCTATCATCCCCTGGATCTAATCTCAATCCATACATGAATTAGCCCCCTTAAGACCTCTCAAACCAGACCTTAAAACCCCTAGGATCAACTTAGACCCTAGCCCAAAATAGACCCTCACATAACTCTACCCACGCACTGAGTTGGCTCAGTCTCAACACTGAGCCAGCTAAGTTTCACTGGGTTGGCTCAATCCAAAACTAAGCTAGCCCAGTTCTGTGCCATGCCTGCAGTTCGAAAACTCGATCTTTCTATTTTGCCTGTGCTCTGAGACTTAATCGACCCAATTTTGGACTGAGCTGGCTAACCTACAGAAAATATTCTTTCTGTAGTCATAATTTTTTGGCTTTGGTTCCTTGCTCCACCTTGAATCCCAAGTCTTCGAAGCACCAACCAAGCCCCTTGAGGCCCTCAAGCTCGAACCTTAAGTCCATGGAGAGCTGCATGCCACCTCCATCCTAGGACAACTCCTGTCCTAGCCCTAGGACCACACCTATCCTAGCCTCCTCGGAGCCCTCACCCTGGCTTTGCCCATGGCCTCTCAAGGCTTGGGAGCACCACACCACCTATAATCTCCATCTTGGTGCGTCCAAGTCTTGGCACACCTGACAACATCTTCCTGCATGATCCTGCAGTCCTTGCATGTCCTAATAGCCCCTCGTGCTCACCTTGCCACTGTTATTCTTCTTCAACTACTAAGCTCCATTTGAGGCCTTCAGGATGATCGCCTCCACCGCTGAAGTCCGTGGCTTGTTTCTCTGCACCACCTTTGGAGTTGTAGGTATCTTTCTACTTGGTAGCTGCATCACTTATCTGAAACTTTTCTGAAGATCATGCAACATTTCTTTACCGGCACTCGCCGCATATCTTGATGCTCCACCTGACACTGTCCCCTCAGAGCCATGCCTATCTCCCTGCACAATCCTTTCTACCTGGATTTGTACAGTCCTGGCACTAGTGCTGGGATATAGGTCCTCCCTCTGTACCCCTCTACTCTAAACCTATGTCACAGCTTCCTCCACCCGTGAAGCCACCTCTGCCTAGTGCTCCACCTGGAGCTAAAGTTTCACTGATGCCACAGATGCTGACTCTATCTCCAAGTCCCTCGAGGCCAAGCACCCAACGCTGTACTTTTGGGCCTACAACTATACCTCAAATACCATCGTTGTCCCTTCAGAAACATGCACTCCATAGACCTATCCAAAACCATCTTAGATACACCACACCCTGCGGGCTCCTCCGAGATCATCAAGATTTTATTCGAATCTTCACTTTCAGCGACTGTACTGATGGAATCCGAGCTTTCTCCTCTCTTGCACTTCTTTCAAAGTGGACACTCCCGCATAAAGTGCCCTGCTTCTCCGCACTTGAAGCATCTCTTGGACCCCTTGCTGCCCCTTTATTCGCCTTTCTTCTTTTCTTTCCTATGCTTCTCTAAAACTACAAGACTCTTCTAGAAGACCTCCCTCTTTGTCATCCATTTTCACTGCTCATTGGACCTAAGCACTGATACAATCTCCTCGTACACTAGTGTCTCCTTACCATATAGCAAAGTTGTCACCAATGGATTGAAGCTCTTGGATAGCGAACACGGCAACAATAGACTCTTGTCCTCCTCATCTAAATCCACCCCTATATTGAGCAAGTCCATGCTTATCCGATCAAACCGCTGAATATGCCCCGCATCATCCTCATCCTCCTGCATCCGAAGGCTATACAGTTGCTTCTTTAGCATCAACTTGTTGCACATGTTCTTCCCCATGTACAATTGCTGTAGCCTCACTATAATCCCTTGGATATTCTCTTCTCCAACATATCATATAAAACCTCATCTGCCAAACAAGCCCTAATCGTGGCACATGCCCTTTTCTCCAAGGACACCCACTCCTTGTCTATGATCTTCTCCAACCTATCTTCCAAGGTCGAATCCAACCTCATCTAAACCAGCAGATCCTCTATCCTTACCATCCACATCATGAAACTTTCTTTTCCATCAAACTTCTCTAATCCTATCTTCAACCCGCTGTTCTCCATAATCAATCCAAATCAAATAACAGCAAACAGATAGATCTCAGAAATATCTTGACTAGAGATGATGGATATCAACCCTGTGATCTCTTCCTTCCTCATGAAGTCTAGAGAAAGCCTTTAGATCTGAATCTTGCTGCTAATCTCTACTGAAAATTGACCTTCTTCCTCCTTCATGCTCAATCTTGCTTTGATACCAATTGTTGTTCCTACGGCTGCTCGGAGCCACAGCCATAGATCCGATCTCTTATGTGAACCTGTGTGTTAATCCAGCAAACTAAAGAAGATCTAAGAAAGATGAGAGAAGCTAGGATTTTAGTGTTAGAACCAGAGAGAAGAGAGTTAGGGAGAGAAGCTTAATTGTATTTACTTCTATTGTAAAAGTTATGATATCATGATTTATATACCCTAGAGTTTCCACATGAATCCTAATAAATCATAGCTTGAAAACTTTCTTAGGTTAACCCAATACATGAAAGCATTTACCAAGCCTAAAGCTCACATGCTCTCATCCCCTAGATCTAATCCCAACCCATACATGAATTAGCCCCCTTAAGATCTCTCAAATCAGGCCTTAAGATCCTAGGATCAACTGAGACCCTCGCATAACTCTGCCCGCGCACTGAGTCAGCTCAGTCTCAGCACTGAGCTGGCTAAGTTTCATTGGGTCAGCTCAGTCTGAAATTGAGCCAGTCCTGTTCTGTGCCATACCTATAGTCCCAAAACTCGATCTTTCTATTTTGCCTACGCTCTGAGACTTAGCCGACCCAATTTTGGACTGAGCCAACTAACCTGCAGAAAATATCCTTTCTACAGTCTTGATTTTTCAACTTTGATTTCTTGCTCCACCTTGAATCTCAAGTCTCCGAAGCACCAACCAAGCCCTTTGAGGCCCTCAATACTCGAACCTCAAGCCTATGAAGAGCTACATGCCACCTGCACCCTAGGACAACTGTTGTCTTAGTCCTAGGACCACACCTATCCTAGCCTTCTCGAAGTTGTCATCTTGGCTTCATCCATGGCCTCCCAAGGCTTGGAAGCACCACACCACCTACATCTTTCTCCATCTCATGCCCTCTCTTGCTCTCCCCCTCCATCCCTCCCACTTGCCTCTACCTTTCTTTCTCCATCTCATGCCCTCTCTCGCTCTATGCCTCCCCCCTCTTTTTCCCTTTTGCTTAAATCATGCCCTAGCTCTGCCCTATCTCTCTGGAGATCTTGTGGTACCTCTACAGTAGGAGGGTGGGGTCACTCCCAAGCATGGTATGTACATGTGTCGACGAGGAGTGCTCTCATGAGGGTTGTTGGCTGTCGTTGATTGCATGGTTGAGGTGCTTTATGCTTCCTTCACCTTACAGATCTTCGAGCTGGTCAATCTCTTCAAGGTGAGTCCCATCTTCCTGGTTTCATTTTCTTATTTTCTTGAGGTTTGTAATGGTTTTGAGCAATGGGTTGGCTTAAAGATCTTCTACATCAAGGAATGCCACATGCACACTTTTTTCTAGTTTGTTAAAGAAGTTATGGCTCCTTGTTGGTTATGGATCTTGTTGGTGCATAATCTGGCTGACATTAGAATCGAGCTGGAGTTGGAGAAGATGAGGTCGCCGTCAGAAACCTGCAAGATAAGTCCTGATTGGAGTCGGAGGTGGTGGCTCTGGTAGGACCCTCTGACGATCAAGTCAACTCTTTTGGCCAACAGAAATGGAGTGCTCAGAAAAGAAAGTAGCGAAGTTTGGGGAAGGAGAAGAGAGATCTGGGGAGAAACATATCTGGAGGGTCCCTTGTATAGGTTGAGCCTATAACAAACTGAGAGCGATAGTTATAACCGTTAGGTAGTAGACCGCTTGGGACCACATGAGATTTGTTACTGAGAGTAGTGTTTGTTATCGTGATGTGCCAGTTCGTTGAGATTTAATAGTTGAAGTTTTAAGGGGTAGACGTCGGTCGGTGAAGAACTTTGAGTTATATCAGTTCTAGAGGAGTTCTAGCCCTCCTAAGATAGTCTGTGTGTAAGTTGGTTCATGCTATGTATAGAACCAGATTCGTGTAGGTGAGAAGACCCTTCTGGATGACTGCAGGAAGTTTGGCCAGAAGGGGGTTCGGAAGCTCTGCGATTGGAGAAATCTTGAAGGAAGTTTGCTGGAGAAGTCTGAGAGTGGATCCGCTAGAGGAATCCAAAAGTAGATCTATTGAAAGAATTTGCGTGTAGATCTACTGGAGGAATCTACGTGTAGATCTACTAGAGAAGAAATCTGAAGGAGAATTCGTCTAATGGAGGAGTCCGATTGAAGGAGAAGTCCTGAAAGATTTTGGTTGATGGAGAAGTCCAAAAGGAGTTTGACTGATAGAGAAGTCCGAAAGAAATTCGACTGAAGGAGAAGTTTGGAAGGAGATCGGCTGATGGAGAAGTCCGAAAGAAGTTTGGCTAAAGGAGAAGTCCAGAAGAAGTTCAACTGATGGAGAAGTTTGGAAGGTGTTCGACTGATGAAAAAGTCCGAAAGGAGGAATTCACGATTGAAGCTCTTCTATGACTACAAGTTACATTTGGCTAAGCATCAAACCGAACTTCGGCGGGAGTGAGGTTTACCCCCAATAATAGTTCCCCTACTCCCGAGTTCAAAATTCAAAGGAAAGGAGTAACAAGATGATTGCCAAAGTTCTTTCTTGGGTTTCCGCGCTCGTAAGGATGAGACGCCTTGGCATTTACCGTACTGGCACCGAAGCTTTTTAAATCCAAAAAGAGTTTGAGAAGACGGCCCTTCATATTTTCCACCGAAACTCTATCCCAGGTACGGTGCCATAAGGACTCTATCTATCACCACTTCTCTATCATGATGAGTGGGACAAACGGCGCATGCTGATCGGCCAAAGTCAATCTATAATTACTGATTCTCATCGCACCCACCATCTTTTCATCCTCTCTAAATAGCTTAGGTCAGTTTTCCAACCATTCTCTTTGGGTATTCATGCTTTTTTAGCTTCTTATTCTTCTGATTTCTCTGTAGCAGTATTTATTCTATATTTTTTCTTATTTTTCATGGGTTTTTCTGAGATCTTATTTCGATCTAAATGTCTTTCGAAACCTTCCACTCCATCAATTCTTGGGGCTCGCTTGGATCGATCTTCCTAGATCCTACACCCCTGATCGAGGTCGAACCTAGGAACATGTCTCACTCATCCTTTATTCCAGATACCATCCCATCCATTCTTACTCTGGATGATCTTTCTCTAATCAAATTCATTATGGAATCCTCCCAAAATATGACCTCAAACTTCCTAGTTTGGATGATTGAGTCAGTTCTCCTCTGATCGATCGATTTTGTTTGCACTTAGAGACCTTGCGTGCTATGCTTCGGCTTCCACTACCTTCCTTTATAGCTATCCTATTTCAGTTTTTGAACATCTTCTTCGCATCCATCATACCGAACTTCTTTCAGTTCATCATAGGCTTTCTTTTTCTCTGCCAACTAGCTGAAGTTCAGCCATCTATCTCATTATTCTAGAACTTCTACACCTTCAAACGTCATCCTACCGCAAAGGACTGGTGGTACTTCTCTCCTTAGTTCAGCAAGTAGGGATTACTGAAAGATGCCCCTTCTTCTATTCACAACTGAAAGAAAAAATATTTTTTTGTGCACTATCCGATCTTGCTATTGATCTTCCTTCTTGGGATCATATTAGGGAGTCGGTTCATCGAGCTTCTAGATTAGACTGAGCTAATCTTAATTCCTCCAATAAACTTAAAACATATCGAGCTCCTCTCCTTCCTGATCTTCTGAAAGAACAGACCTTGTTCAACCTAGGTTTGAGTCCCCTCGATCCTACTGGTATATTTTTCTACTTTTCAAATTCTTCATACAGTTTCATATATATGTACTATCACTGATCGCAATTCTTTTTCTATTGCAGAAATGGATACTGAAGCAGCCAAAATGCTCACCAAGAGACTTTACGCCTAGAAGAGAAAAGAAAAAGCACCAGATGGTAGCTCGAAGAGGGCAAAGGTTGGCGCTCCAAGCTCCATAGCCCCTACTGCCATTGTCGCTGCTCCTAAGGTTGCCGCTAGTATCGAGGTTGCCCCAACCGCTGAGGTCCGCACCATTGGTGTGGGTTTCATGCTTCCTGCATCCTCAGGCCCTTCCAATAGAGATCAAGCTCCAGAGATTCCTGCTGAGGAGGAGATAGGAGAAGGAAAGAAGAAAAAGAAAGTGGTCATAAAGATGCTCCATAAGGCTCGTCCGGATGAGCCGAGCGATGACCACGGTGAATTGGGAGAAGACCCCTTCAATGACTCGAGGAATGTCCAGGACTTAACCAACAAATTCGCCATGCCAGAGGTGGTGGACCGCATGGCCGTATTTAACCTCCAGCAGCTTATTTGGGGTTCTCTCGGAACCATCCTCAAGGTGATTGCTCCATTGCTCAACTTTTTATTTTCTTCTTTCACTCTTTTCTTCTTCCATTTTTTTTTTAACATCAAACATTTTTTGCAGTTGGGTCACTAAATACTCACCTACATCAAGAGGGTGCATCATCAGGAGGCTGAAGCATAGAAGGTCCAAGAGGATCTTCGAGCCGAGGTCAGTCATCTTCTGGAAAAGGTTGCTGAGGTTGAGCGCCTTACGAAAGAGAAGGCGGTGGAACTTGGGAGTCTCCATGGTGCGCTTCGAAAAGAGGAGTTTGTCTCAGCCAGACTCAAGGCCGCACTAGCCCTGGAGGAGGAGAGGAAGAGGAAAGCCAAGAATAAAGTCACCAAATTGGAAGCTCGAATGATAAAGTCAATCTTGGAGGTGATGTCCTGAGTCATGGAAGAGTTCAAGGCCTCTTTCGAAATGAGAAACTTGAACGTCGAATTCGGCCCGTAGGTGTTCATCAAGAATTTTGAGCTCTATAAAGGTAGGGTGGCTCGAAGGTTCTCTGAGTTCGACCTTGAATTTTTGGAGGAGGAGGACGACGCAGAAGTGGGACCGTTCGATGCTGCAGTCGATCCCTCCTCAATCGAGTCTACTTTTGGTCCATCCGAACCTAGCATGGGGGTGCGTGAGCCAGTTCAAAAATCCGAGGCAGTCGAGAGCGCTCCAATTTTGTCTACCGCCATCCCCTCCGAGGTTGAAATCCTTGAGTAATTATACATTTTTCTTCTTTTTTTTACTTTGTACTCAGAATTTTTGATTAAATGAAAGTGAATTTTCTTTTTGTCTGTATCTTTGAGCATTTTTTATACTTTGAATGTAGTCTCCCATCAATGCTGATCCACTATCTCAAGGAGTTCCCCTAAAATCTTTAATAAAAAGCTTGAGGAAGAAAGTCCACCATCTAAAGAAGAAGTTGAAGAAGATGGAGGACGACCTTCAAGCTTCATGGAAGAATGCTTTGGAGGCAACCAAAGAGGTCACTCACCTCCGAATCTTGCATATGAGGGACTCCACGAGTTTTAGCATTCGAAAGGAGAGCTTCGAGAGGGAGCTGGCCGAACTCTGAAAGAATGCAAGCGATAAATCCTAGGCACTGACGGCAAAGATCGACTCCCTCGAGACTAACTCAAGGCAACGAAGGAGACAAGATTCAACTTTTAGAGGGGAGCTCATCGTGGTCCTCCGATAAGGTGCGGTTCGAGTGGGACTGATCAGCAAGGTTCTCTGCACTTCAAAAGCAGCTGTATGATGCTGAGCTCATATATGAGACTTACCAATTGGGTTGGAGTGATAGGACATCCAAGCTAGAACAAAAGCTTCATGCCTCTAATGATGAAGTAGCCCAGCTCCAACGGTGACTTGATGATGGCTTTCGGGCTGGTACAGGTAGGGAGGTCGAGGAGATCGCCTCCTTAAAGAGGACCGTTGGTGAACTCTTAGAGTCGATCGATGTGGAAGAGGCTGAGGTGCAGCGGCTGAAGCTCGAGCTGACTTATGAGTGTCAGGCTACTAAGAATGCGGAGGTTGAGTTCGAGGTCCTGAGGAGGAGGCTGCGAGAGCTAGAAAATAATTACTATCAAGTTGACAGGATGTTCCATGATAACATGATGAGATGAAGAGAGCTCGAGGAGGAGGTCAATCATCTAAAAGAATCTTTGGTAATAACCACCAGTCCGAAGTCTGAAGAGTCTGGCTCTTCTTAGAATTTTGATGGCTTTTCTCTTTCTCTCTTTTCTTTTTTAGTATAATCGATCTTGTCGACCTATGTTTTGCTTATTTTTGTAATAAAATAGTATCTTTTTTTGTTATTTTTATTTTGTACGAATTTGAAGCTTGCTCGTGGCTTTGCTTTCTTCACTTTGTTTTTCTTTGCATTGTCTTTTAATGAAGTAGTTGTTGTGGATGCCTATCTGAGGTCCTTTTTACGGACCTGAGAGCAATTTTCCTTCTTATGCCTCATACGGTCGAGTTATTGTAGGAAAAATATGTGTAAGGCTCGGCGACAGGATTTCTCCCTTCTTTTTGCTTTAGGTTGGAGGTTCGTTTTGGACCACTGGATGGGCCCCCCTTCCTCCCTTTTTCTTTTGACTTAGGTTAGCAAGGCCTTCGACTTTGCTCATGTTAGGATGAGATCCTCCTTCTATTTCTAACAGAGCTATAGGAGCACAAAAGGGCCATTGAGAGGGCCTCTCCCCGCATCTCGGCTTAAGTAACCGAGGTCTTCGCTTTAGCTCAATGTTAGCATGAGGTTCTCCTTTTATTCCTAACAGGGCTATAGGGATATAAAAGAGCCATTGAAAGGGCCTCTCCCCGCATCCCGACTTAAGTAATCGAGGTCTTTGCTTTAGCTCATGTTAGGATGAGGTTCTCTAGTTCCTAATAAGACTATAGGAGCATAAAAGAACCATTGAGAGAGCCTCTCCCCGCATCCTAACTTAAGTAATCGAGATCTTCACTTTAGCTCAATGTTAGGATGAGATTCTTCTCCTATTCCTAACAGGACTATGGGGCAAAAAGGGCCATTGAGAGGGCCTCTCTCTGCATCCCTGCTTAAGTAACCGAGATCTTTGCTTTAGCTCAATGTTACGATGAGATTTTCCTCCTATTCCTAATAGGACTATAGGAGCATGAAAAGGCTATTGAAAGGACCTCTTTCCGCATCCCAACTTAAGTAACCATGGTCTTCGCTTTAGCTCAATGTTAGGATGAGGTTCTCCTCCTATTCCTAATAGAGCTATAGAGGCACAAAAGAATCGTTGAAAGGGCCTCTTCCTGCATCTCAATTTAAGTAACCAAGATCTTCGCTCTAGCTCAATGTTAGGATGAGGTTCTCCTCTTGCTCCTAATAGGGCTAACTTCATCTAATGATAAAGTTCGGATGGCTATTTCCTGTCATCATAGTTTTGCATCAAGATCGAAGATATTAAAATAAGAAGATTTTATTGAAACAAGATTCTTGATAGTACATGCGTAAGTTCTCTGAGCTCCATGGGCATTGGAGATCGGCACCTTCGAGCTCCTTCAAGTAGTAAGTTTCAGGTCAGATGACCTCTTTGACTTCGTAAGGACCTTCCTAGTTTAGGGCGAGCTTTCCTTGGTTTTGAGGTTGTGAAATGGCTGCTCATCGAAGTACCAAGTCCTCCACTTTGAATATTTTGCTTTTGACTCTGGAGTTATAGTAGCAGGCCACTTTTCATCTATAAGCTGCCATCTGAACTTGGGCTTCTTTTCATTTTTCTCCAGCAGATCGAAGTTTGGTCTGAGGTCTTGCGAATTGCATTGCTTGCTGAAGGCTACAACCCATACCGATGGTAGCTTGAGCTCTATCGGGATGACTGCTTTCATTTCGAAAGCTAGAGCGAATGACGTTTTCCTAGTTGGTAGCTTCTGAGTAGTTCAGTATGCCCATAGGACATGGTAAAGCTTGTCCATCCAAGTTCTCCTTGCTCTTTCAAGCATTGCCTTGATGCCTTGCCATAAGATCTTATTTGTCACTTTTGCTTCACCATGTGCTTGCAGATAAGCTACTGACGTGAAGTTGTGGGAGATGTTCAAACCTTCATAGAACTCAGCAAACTTCTTTTCAGCAAATTATCATCCATTATCTATAATAAGGGTTCAGGGTAGGCCGAATCTACAAACAATCAACTTTCAGATGAAGTCTTGTACTTTGGCTTCAGTAATCTTTGACAGAAATTCGACCTCAATCCATTTGGTAAAGTAGTCGATCACAACCAAGAAAAACTTTCATTATTCAGGTGCCATTAGAAAGGGGCCAAGTATATCCATTCTCCATTATGCGAATGACCAAGGGGCGCTTAGTGGGGTAAGCTCAGAGGTCGGCTGTCTTTGTATATTTATATTCCTTTGACAGTGGTCACACTTTCTAACATATTCAATGCAATCATGGTGCATAGTCGACCAATAATAACCTTGCCAAAGCAGCTTGTGAAATAGGGATCTAGCGCCCAGATGGTTTCTACAGATTCCTTCATGCACCTTCTATAATGCAAAATCGGCCTCGAAACAAAGACATCTTAAAAGCGGTAAAGAATATGATCTCTTATACAGTTTGTCTTCGTAAAGTACATACCAGGAGGTTTGGTTCTCCAACTTTTGAGCTTTCTTTGGGTCGTGAGAGAGAGTTCCACCTCTGAGATAAGCAGTTAATGGATCAATCTAGTAGGGCTCATGATCAATCTGCATGGCGGTCAGCGGCTATTCCAAACTGAGGCATTTCAGTACTTCAAAGTATATTTCCTTCGAAAGTTCATTGAAGGCAAGTGTGACCAATTTGGATAGAAGGTCAGCTCTAGCATTTTCCGCCCTTGGGATCCACTGGATATTAAAACTATTGAATGTCAGGGTCAAGCTCTTCACTTTCTCAAGGTATCTTCTCATATTTTTCTTTTGAGCCTCGTAATCGCCACTGACTTGTTCCACTATCAACTGCAAATCACTATAAGCTCAGAGCCGATCTGCTTCTAGCTCTTTTACTATCTTTAGTCCCGCTATCAAAGCTTCATATTCTGCTCCATTGTTAGTCACAGAAAATTCAAAGCGCAGCACATATTCGACGATGATCCTCTCTATGTTAATCAAGATCAGCCCTGCGCCTGCACCAGAAGCATTGGATGAGCCATCCGTATATAGAGCCTAAAAATCTTTAGGAAGGTTGGCTCTTTCTTCAGAGGGGCTTAGCTACAACCATGCAGAATGCTGATTTTGTTCTGTTCAAGCTCAGCTTCTTTCAGAATGGTGCATTCAACTATAAAATTTGCCAATACTTGGGCTTTGATCGATGGTCATGGTTGGTAGTTGATGTCAAATTTTGTAAGCTCAATCATCCATTTTGCTATTCTTTCAGAGGCATCTATTCGATGGAGAACTACTTTGATTGGTTGATTAATTAGGCGGGTTATGTTATGCCCCTGAAAATAAAGTCAAAGTTTTTGAGCTGCAATCAGTAGAGCATAAGTTAGTTTTTTTAATTTAGTGTACCTGGTCTCGGCATCCCTCAAGACTTAACTCATGTAGTAGATCGGTCATTGTACTTTCATCTCTTCTTTGACTAGGACTGCCATAAGGGCCGCTGGGGAGACCTCTAGATACAAAAATAATTTCTCTCCGGGTTCAAGCTTTGTTAATAGGGAAGGTGAACAAAGGTAGTCCTTGAGCTCTTTAAAGGCTTGTTGACATTTGATGATCCAATAAAAGTTCTTCAACTATTTTAAGACTTGAAAGAAGGGCATGTATCGCTCGGCTGACCTCGAAATGAAGTGATTCAGGGCTGCCACCTTTTCAGTCAAGCACTAAACTTCTTTGATTGATTTTGGAGTGGTCATCTCTTGAATGGTCTGAATCTTTTCTGGATTTGCTTTAATTCTGCATCTTGACACCATGAATCCCAAAAATTTTTTTGAAGTTATGCTAAAGGTACATTTGATTGGGTTCAGCTTCATCTTGTACCTCCTAAGGGTGCTGAAGGTCTCTTCAAGGTCGATAATGTAATTTATTGAAACTTGGCTCTTGACAAGCATGTCATCTACATATACCACCATGTTATGGCCAATCTACTTCTTGAAGATTTTATTGATCAGACGCTGGTATATTGCTCCTACATTTTTTAGTCTAAAAGGCATAACCCTATAACAGTAAAGACTATGGTCAGTAATAAAAGTAGTCTTCTCCTTGT
Source organism: Cocos nucifera (assembly GCA_006176705.1). Taxonomy (NCBI): domain Eukaryota; kingdom Viridiplantae; phylum Streptophyta; class Magnoliopsida; order Arecales; family Arecaceae; genus Cocos; species Cocos nucifera. The sequence continues at coordinate 27,606 of QRFJ01002367.1, forward strand.
CCTCTGGTGCCATCCAGATTTGGTTATAGCCAGAAAAGGCATCCATGAAGGTGAGGAGCTCATGGCCCAAGGTCGCATCAATCAGTTGATCAATCTTAGATAGGGGGTAGCTATATTTTGGACTGGCTTTGTTCAACTTTTTGAAGTCTATGCACATTCTCCACTTGTCATTCGTCTTTTTGATGAGCATGATGTTGGAGACCCAGTTTGGATAGTTGACTTCTCGGATGAATTCGATTTTAAAGAGCTTGTCAACTTTCTTTGTAATTGCTTTCTATCTCTCTAGAGCATGGTTATACATCTTCTCTTTCACTGGTTGATGTTTAGGATCAACAGCTAGGTGATGTTCCATGACCTCTGCATCTATCTCGGGCATGTCATCAGGGATCCAAGCAAAAACATCTGCATTTCTCCATAGAAATTTGATAAGCTACTCTCGTATTTCTCCTGCTAGGTTGGAGCCGATCCGCACCATATGTTTCGCATTTCCATCATTCAGTGGAATAGAAACAAGGTCTTCCATAGGCTCGCCCCGCTCTTCTGTTAGATCATCGCGGATGTCCAACCTGTTAACCAGACAAGGATCTGGCCACTCACCCCTCTACAAGGCAAATGAATAGCAATGCCTCGCTAGGGCTTGATCTCCTCTGACTTCTTTGATCCCATAACTTATTGGGAACTTCATTTTCAAGTAGTATGTCAACACTACTACTCGAAGTGCATTTAGGCTAGGTCAGCCGAGGATTGCATTGTAAGCAGATGGTGCTTTTACTATCAAAAAATCCACTCATGCCCTGGACTATCTTGGATATTATCCTATAGCCACAACCAAAGTTATAATACCTTCAACTGGTACTGTGTCACTAGTGAAGCCTACCAATAGAGAGTTCGTTGGTCCAAGCCGACTGTTAGATATAGACATTTTGGAGAAAGCATTATGAAATAAAACATCGACCGAACTTTCATTATCAATAAGGATGTGGCATATATCATAGTCTGCAATGTTTGGAGAGATTACAACCACGTCATTATGTGGGAACTGAACTCCTTAAGCATCTTCATCGGTGAAAGTTATGGATTCTTTAGTCCTCTATCTCTTCAATGATCCTTCAAATCTATTGGCCTCCTCTCATCGAAGTCCCCTAGAGATAGTGTTGATGATGCCGAGAGGTGGCCGATCTTTCTATTGCTCCTCCCTTCTTGGTAGTTCTGGCTGCAGTAGTGCCTTTGACTGATCCTCTCTTCTTTCGAGCCGACGTCATAGAAATCGATCAAACCGGTCTTACCTAATGAGCTCCTCGATCTCGTCTTGGAGCTGAATGTATTCCTCAGTATCGTGACCGTGGTCATGATGGTAGAGGTAGCATTTGTTAGGATTGTGCTTGACAGGGTGAGTGTGCATCCTCTCCAACCTTGGCAGTTGCTCCTTGATCTCCATCAGTACTTATATTTTTGGAAAATTGAAGGAAACATAGTTATGGAATCTTCTAGGGGGAGAACTTCTTCATATCCTTCTGTAAGGACTTCTTTGACAACGAGCTCGAGAAGGAGTTCAGGCTCGCTTGCACTCGGAGAAAGTTTGGAAGCGCGGCCAAACTTTATTCAGCTTTTCTTCAACTACGGGCTTGCTAGATTCACCAACCTGCTGCTCTCCTATGACTTCCTCATCCTTCAACTTGAAGGCTTCCTCAGCTCAAGCATATCCTTTAGCTCGAGCTAACGATCGACAAAATTTCTAGGGTACTTCTTCTCTAGAAAAAATAATAAATCATTCTTCTGGAGATCGTCCTTCAACGCGGCCATGGCAATAAACTGGTCCAAATTTCAGATCTCGAGGGCAGTAGCAATGAAGCGATTGACATAAGTCTGGATTCATTCTTTCTCTTTCTATTTGATGTTAATGAGGGAGTCCAAACCATGCCTGGGATGTTGGCTACTGATGAAATGAGACTCAAACTGATGGCTCATCTGATTGAAAGAGAAGATCATTCCCGACTTTAGTGCCAAATATCAATTTTTTGTTGCTTCCTTCAGAATAGATGAAAAAGCTCGACATAAGATGGCATCTGATGCGCCATAGAGCAACATCATGGTTCGAAAGGCCTCCAAGTGATCGATCGGATTAGAGGTTCTATCATAGCTTTTGAATTGAAAAAGCTTGAAGTTCGGTGGGACAGGCTTTTGCATGATTCAAGCAGAGAAAGGGGGATCAGTGTAGATATCGTCATGGTGAGCCGGGATGACATAGCAGAGTTTCTCAATTCGTTAATCCATTTCTTATAATTTTTGATCGAGAACATCATCTCGATCGTAGATCATGAAAGGCTTCTAGCTATAAATAAAAAAGATTTCTTCTAGAGAGGAATCATGGTCTGAATAGGAGTTTTCAGCTCTCTATTTCCTCTTTCCAAGAGTGACGGGTCTGCTAACCCAAGTATGCCTCCTTGGGATTGATTCTTAACACCCCAATAGGAGGTTTTCTGGTGGAGCTGCCGCTGAGGGTTGCTGCATGGCCTACATCATTTTGGTGAGACCTTGAACCTGCTGCATCAATAAGTTGAACTGCTCTGGACCTATCATGGCTGCCAGCGTAGGGGGATGAGGTGCTGGTGATGGAGTAGGGATGGATAGATCTAGCTCAGATCTGACGGTGGAAGTAGTGGATCGTCGGGTGGTTGTCTTCTTTGGAGGCATTTTTAGGTTGAAAAAATTGAACAAAGATGGATTTCAAAGGGCTAAAAGAAGAAAAGGATCAAGATCGATTGGGCACTCCTTTTAGAACAAGGACTCGAAGGCCCTTCCTCTAGCGCCAATCCTATTGGTGTAGAATCCGGTTGAAGAATCCGGTTGACGTTGGAATTGAGCTAGAGCTAGAGAAGATGAGGTCACCATTAAGAACCTACAAGGCAAGTTCTAACCAGAGTTCGGATAGTGGCTCTGGCAGGATCCTCCAATGATCAAGTCAACTCTTCTAGCCAATAGAAATAGAGTGCTCAAGAAAGAAAGTAGCAGAATTTGGGGAAGGAGAAGAGAGCTCTGGAGAGAAATATATCTGGAGGGTGTTGGAACTTATATCCTAAAGTCAATCATCTAGGTTATAGATGGTTTAGCTAAATATAATTATACTTAAATTATTAATAAATAAAATTATTATTTTATTCTTTTCATCCCTTTGTGCATCTTTCTATAATGAACTCTTTTGTGATGAAGTCCTTAAGACTATTTAGACTCGACAAAAAAAGATTTATCATTTAGTCCTTAAAACATATTCGTAATCAAATGATTCGTTGTTATCTAGGATGACAACATATCGAGTGTAGGTCATTGTGTGCCATAAGTGTTGGTTGTCCTCTTAACCAAGAAGTATGAAGATACTGTTATGGCCTGTAGGTGAAGTGTAGGGGTACATTTCACTGAATGTGATCCAATTGCAGAGCTCTATACTATCAAGAGTTGCTCACGAAGGATATGGGTATAAGTATCCCTTAGACCTGAGATCACCATGGTGACCTGCAAGCAACTCACTGCACTTGGGTACCGGACTACCTAAATTTTTAATTTAGTGATGGAAGGCTACTATGTGCAGTCAAGTACTTGGCTTGTCGGTGTGTGAGTCAAGATGAGATTGACCCCTTTAAGTATTGGAGCAAGTGCATCATTGTATTTCAACTTAGCAAACCCTTGATCAAGATGGTCCATGTGATGGATACTGAGTTTTGAAATATACTATGGATAAATTTTAGGATTGATAGTAAATCCTATATCCTCCTTTGAGCATCGAGGTCAAGGGGATGAATTATATGGTAAGCATATGCCATAGGTTCGTCGATGTTGCGTTGCAATTATTCAACCTATCCAGACGTCGGGTACCATTGCTAGATGGTCATGTCGATTGGTATAAAAAATTAGTTTCTATGCTACCGACTTAGGATTTGAATTTATGGGGTCACACACAATAGGAGTTTCTACCTGATCTGATGGCTGATATTGAGTCTCGATGATCTAAGACTCTATGGTCAAGAGTCTCACTAGACTGAAACTCTATGACCAAGAGTCCCACTAGACTGGGACTCTGAGTCCTTCATGTTTGGGACTCTCTAATTGAGCATCCTAATGACCTAGAACTCTGTGGTCAAGAGTCCCACTGGACTGGAACACTATGACCAAGAGTCTTAGTAGACTGGGACTCTGAGTCCTACTCATTTGAAACTCTCTGATCAAGAGTCCCATTGGTCTGGGACTCTATGATCGTGAGTTTGATTCGTTTGGGACGCTGGGTTCAAGAGTCCCATTGGTTTGGGACTTTTTAGGAGTTTTTAGGACTTTTTAGGACTTTTTAGGAGTTTCATGTTGATGGGACTCTGTTGCCCAGACATCCATCCGATTGAAACTCTATGTTTATTGAAGAATTAATTAGTAATTTGATTATTGATTAGCTCAATTTGATTGAGCGATGGAGATTTGATCAAGTTTGATCGAATTGGATTTGATTGGATTTGATCCGATCAGATCATGAGATGACCTAATCGTTAAGAAAGATTCGATCCTGATTTGATCAGGATCTGAACCTAATTAATTTTTAATTTAATTAAAATTTTATTAATTTGGGTTAAGCCTAATTTGGTTGGATTTAATCTGGTCTGATTGATTTAAATTAATGGATTTGGTTGAAACCAATTAGGACCAAGTCAAATGAGATTTGAATTTAAATTCTCCCTAGTGCCCACAATATTTGACTTTTCCACCTTGACCCATGCCCTCCTCTGATTTTTGCATGAAATTTCTTATGTAGAAATGAATGTGTGCCCTTTCTCTCTTCTGCCTTTGACCTGGTCCAAGGGTTGGACAAGTTCAAACTAAGTTGAATTTTGAATTCAACTTGGTTGATTTGAAATTTGAAAAACCTAATCTCTTCCTTATCTATTCATAATTTGATGATTTTTGATTGAGAGCAAGCAGAAGGAGAGTCCTTCTACTCGTCACCCTCTTGGATGAGGCGTTGGAAAAGGATAAGACCCCATTTGAATTCAAATACTAGAAGTTGGTTGGAACTTGTTCAACCAATTTTAATCTATCCACTCCACATGGAATTTTTACTTATTTCTCATGCAATAAATTATGAGAATTTTTTGTGTGTGAATCCTAAGGGGTTATATTTTCATGGTAAAAATTTAAAAGCAATTGGGAATTGGTTTTGGGCAAAAAAAATCCTGGAGTGAAGGTGAGTAGAGTCCTACAGCACTTTGTCTTTTCTTCATGCCTCTATTCTCTTCTGATTTTTGTATCTAAAGATACTTCATTTTTAGATATGATCTAAATAGGGTTAATAAATTTGAAAGTCGTCTTTCCATGAAAACTTGTTTCATAGAAAAACTCCATATAGAGAGGGCATGAGAGGGTTTTCAGTGCGTCAGGATTTTTGGGCCGAGTGAAACCCAAGACTTGGGAATCTAGGTTTGGGTGGAGAGATCGAGTGCTGTGAGCATCGGATCGCCACCAAATTTAAAACACCACTTCATCATCCTCCGAAGCATATATTTCAATTTTTTAGAGTATCTAAGAGATCAGAAAGAAGACGATCGATTAGATCGATCATGATCAGCCATTGAAGGCTCCGACGAGGAGATAGCACTCCAGTAGGGCTGATCGGGATCAGGAGCTCCATGTAGACCAACATCAAAGCATTATTTAGTAGATTCAGATTGTGGTGATTAGCTATCCACAAAAAGGTATTGAGTTCTGAACTCGTATTGATCAGCAGATTCAATTTGCTGATCAATCATATTTAAATTTTAAATTACATATTAGCATGTCTAGATTCTGAGTAGAATTTAAATTAATTAGATCAATGCATGTAGTAGATTAATATTTAATTAATTTTAGTTTTTGCTTCTTTAATTTTAAAAATATTTTGAAAATGCATGCTAAAAATCCTGCTTGATTTCCTACAGAGGATCCCTTTTATAGGCGAAGCCTATAATAAACTGAGAGCGATAGCCATAACCGTCAGGTAGTGGGCCACTCAGAGCCACATAAAATTTATTACAGAGAGTAGTGTCTGTTATCGTGACGTGCCACTTCGTTAGGATTTAATAGTCGAAGTTCGGAGGAGTAGACGTCGGTTGGCAAAAAACTTTGAGTTATATCAATTTCAGAGGAGTTCAAACTCTCCTAAAGTAGTCTGTGTGCGGGTTGGTTCATGCTGTGTATAGAGCCGGATTTGTGTAGGTGAGAAGATCCTTCTGGACGACTGCAGGAAGTTCGGCCAGAAGGGGGTTCGGAAGCTCTACGACTAGAGAAATCTTGAAGAAAGTCTGCTGAAGAAGTCTGAGAGTGGATCCACTGGAGGAATCCAAAAGTAGATTTGCTGGAGGAATCTGCATGTAGATCTACTTGAGGAGAAATCTGAAGGAGAATTCGTCTGATAGAGGAGTCCGACTAAAGGAGAAGTCCAGAAGAACTTCGGCTGATGGAAAAGTCCGAAAGAAGTTTGGCTGATGGAGAAGTCTGAAAGGAGGAAATCGCGATGGAAGCTCTTCTGCGATTACAAGTTACATTTGACTGAGCATCAGACCGAACTTCGGTGGGAGCGAAGTTTACCCCCAACAGATCTAAATCAAACATCTCTAGCTGCTATTATTATAATGTGCTGGAGGAAATGAAATAAAAGTAGCAAACAATTTTATCTATTCATAATGCATCTGTATTGTTCTTTGATGACTAGTTTTTGATAATGGCTAAAAGATGATGATGATAAAACGCTCTTAAGATGCTACCTTACATCAACATGCAACAAACCAATCACCTATCCTGTCTTATCCTTTCTTAGAAGTCCTGGTGGTGATGAATAGGAAAAAAAATCTATCCAAAATTGAGCTGAGGCTTTGGTAACCTGAAATTTGAGAACTATGACCACCTCAAGTTGAAAGAGTATCTTCAGTCACCGGTCAGGAGCCCAGGCGGAATAGATTTTCACAACCTCTGCACTAGACCTGATCTGAATCTGCAGTAAGAGTGGGGTTTGCTAGCTCATTAACATTATTTGATTATGAATTACATCCTATAAACAAGCTACTAGTTAATGTTAGCAGCCTATTTCATCAATCATGTAGACATTTGAAACAAGGCTGCAACATTTAACCTATTGTTATTTTGCTTGGTTTTGAGATTCTTCCTGGGGATAAAACCGGAAACATGAACAAAGGTTGTATCACAAGCTTTTCAAGACCCTTTTACTACTCTTTCCAGAGGGAGTTTCCCAACTCTCAAGTCACATACGTACATGCACGCTTACATAAGATGCAGAAATTGAGGATGCAGCACTTTTAGATGTTTTGTCCATAATAGGCTGATGATGGAACTCAATTTTTTGACAAGGTGAATAAGAGATTAGACGATATGAGCCAATCTAGACTGTTATTTTCATAAGAATATAAAAAACCATGTTAGAATACATATGTAAAGTCAATATAAATGCACTAATTCCCTCCAAGAAAAAAAATGCACTGATTCATTTGGAATCAATTCAACGAATTGTTTTGCAGACCTGAAATAAGGTAACATCCCTGTTTCATTCAAACTAATATCAACTTGGCAAAGTTGACTAATCTGAATTTTCTACTTGGCTAGAAATGACTCGTACTAGATGGTGTTAAATTAAATAGATCAGAAATCTTGATGGCCTTGCACTTCATCAATTGGCTGTGGAGCTTCCTCATGATGTCAAACTTTTATTACATGTTTGTTTTTTGTTGTTGGCATCCTCAACAATTTAAGTAGCTTACCTGTAAAAATTACTTTGTTCAAGTGCCAAATCTTTGCATTTGAAAGGGTGGGCAAGATATGTTTTTCAAAACTAGTTTAAAAGGTTTGAATGAAAATTTTATCATCAAATAAAAGTTGAGAGAAACTAAAGTAATCTTAAATGGTGCTCCATGGGGAGGGAGAGAGAGTAACATAGAACTATCCTAGTAACTGATGTTGGAGAACAGGCCTTTCAATAAAGTGAGCATCTTCCTGTGTGATTCTGAACATTATCAAAAGATTGTCAATGGTTTTCCATGACCAATTTCACATGTGTTTTATATGTAGAATAAAATTTCACATTATGTAGAATAAAATTTCACATAAAATTTCACATTTTATTAAACATTATAAAATTTGTTATCAAAGATCACTATGAACATATTTTGAGGATGGCGTTACTTAGGTTATCAAAATCAATGTTGCCTATGGCTAAGCTGAGGGTTGTTTAATAGTGTGTGTAGTTGTTTTACTCTGCTGATTAGGATGGACCATGGTGATTCTCAAACTGTGGTATGTTGAATATCCAGTTATGATGTTGATGATGCCTTTGTTTGGAGGCTTCCTTTCTACTTCGCAACCTTGGAGAGGAAAATGAGGTGGTTGATTGACTGGCTTGCATATTTGAGAGCGATGACAAATAGGTTAGACTAGTAATTTTCCTCCCCTACCATGCCATGGATGATGGTAGGGGAGGTTTGTTGTTGTTATTACTATTGTCATTGATGTTAATCAAGATTGTAATTTACCTAATTGTTTTGGAAGCCTAGGCTTTCTTTTAGTTATTAAACATAAAGCAAGAAAGAATGAATGATAGATAGAAAAGTAAAAAAAAAAAGAAAAAAAAAAGAATGCAGAAGGATAATTAATTATTTTATAAGAGATCAAGGATTAGGTGAATTTGATAGACAACTTAAAATGTTCTATTAATGGTTAAGCACAGAATAAAAAAGAAATGAAATAAGGCTTTGGGTCAACAGTTGGTTGCCGGTACCACGACACATGCCCTCGCCCATTTTATTTCTCTTGTTAGTAACATGGATTTCATGCACAAGATCACTCCATGTATTTAGGTGGTCCCATCTCCATGCCATAAAGGAATTGAACAATGTAACATACAGGACCAAAAATTCAGTCCAAGAAGTGCAAGAAAATGTAATATCTGACCCGTCAATACTACAAGACCCAAAATCAGCAACTAAAATTGAATGATCTACAGCTAAACAAAATTTAAACCGAAACTGCATCATACTGTCACAGCAAAACAAGTTCTTCACACTCATACCTGCTTTTCTTAGAATCCAGCTTACCAGCATGCTTCCCAACATGCACATATGCTGGAGTAATTATTAGATGCCGTTGCATCAATATATGATGACAAAAAGAAGCTTGATCCTGGCCAAAGTAATGTGAGTCTCATGCTTAGCTGAGGATTGCAGTGCTGCCTGTCTTTCCTGTTTATCATGGTGGCAATCTTGTACTTGAACTAATGTTAACTGCACAGCAGCTGAATGACATTTCTAGATGATTGTGAGTTGGAACATATTTCAAGTCTGCGGATGGCATCATGGCAACTAGTTTGTACTATATTGCGGAATTTTTAAGACCATTACTTTTATCCTAATCATGACAATTATCTAATCATTTTTCAGTTTTCCTTCCGATATCTGGAAAAAAGAAATATATGCATGTGCCTGTTTACTTCTAACATAAAAATAGGAGCAGAACTAATTGTGATTTGTTTACAGTTCATCTTATGCTCCTTGTTTTCAGTTTTTCCAATCTCATGTATCCAATAAAGTTGATGTCATTAGGATAAGACTGTCATAGTGGTGATGAATAAAGTTGCACAGCACCAGCTTTACAAAAAAAATTTAATAAAATTTAATAAAATTCCAATAACTATCCCTTTCTACTTGTATATCCAGATTTTTCAATCAAATCAAAAATTGATTGTCAAAGGTAATTACCGGCGGCATGAATGGCAATAGAGGTGGTGGTCATTGGCGGTGGTCATCTGCTCTCCACTCTCTGCTCCGCCGCTCCTCTCCATTCTCTTTTTTTATTTTTTTCAAATCGACGTGCCCAAATTTTGTTTTCTCTATTCTCCAGGTGAAGGCCCAGGTTGGGCATGAACGATGGTGGAGGCGGCAGTCATCAGTAGGAGTCATCGACAATGGTGAGCACCGCATCCATGGTCTCTCTCTTTGCTTTATCTTGATGCTCTTTTAATATTACTTTCAGATGGTGTGGTCCTTGTTGCCTTATCTTTATGATCATTTAATATTGCTTTAATTTAGATGGTATGTCCTTTGTGAGGTTAGGTGTGTTTGGAGTTTTTTTGTCCCCATCATCTCTCTTGGTGGTGCCATCAATTTTGTTAAGAAATAGGGTCTATGGTACTCATCTAATTAAAACATATCATTAGCTAACTTCTATGTACCTTTTTTTTAATTTCATATTAATATTCTCTATGAGTTAATTTCTTAATTTGTTATGAAGAATAATTCCAGGTTAAAGTATTGTGTGTATATTTTCTTTGTTGCTTAGTATATTTATTATTTATTAACTTTTGCATTTAGTCTTAACTATCAATGTCTTCAACTTGTAAATATTATTATTGATTATTGTATGTTAGCCTCTCAAAAAATTTTACTTCAGTATCCTTTATTTATTTTTCTACTTTTATATTTATTTTATATATATATATATATATATATGTATATATATATATAACTATGGACATATATTAGAGTTGGTTGAATCTACCAAGATATTGAAGATTAGTTTATAAGACTAGAATTTGTATATATATAACACTTTGATTCTTATTTTATCCAATATTTATCTTTTTAGGGGGACAGTAGAGTATCTTAAGGGTGTTAATAGATTCATCAAGTATAAATATTGGAGATTAGACAACAATACATTTAAGTGCCTTTGTTTATGGTGTGTTTATGGTCTGATCTATGACAAAGACATAATTAGATCACATTTAGCTTTTAATAGAGTTATTAGGGATAAGAGACTTTGGGAATTGCATTCTGGTATTTCAGCTCATATTATCCTTTCTAACGTCAATGTAATAAGTAAAGATCGCACTAAGGATGATGGTATACATAAAATAATACTAGATGCACTTAAAGCTATAGCTGATGATGATAATAAATTTGAGTATAGTGATATTAGTCTAGGAGATGGAGATGGATATTTAAATGGATTAAAAAAGTTTCTTAAAGATTCACAAGAACCATTATTTGAAGGATGTAAGAGTTTCAAGTAACTTTTTTTTGTTTTCCATCTATTCAATATTAAGTGCATAACTAGAATGTCCCGAAAGGCTTTTGATTTGATGATATAGTTGTATAAACCCCTTCTTTTAGAAGGTAATACACATCTAAATTCTTTTTATAAAGTTGAAAAGATTATTGCCATATTATGTTATAGTTATAAAAAGACTAATGCGTCTCCCAATGATTGCATTTTATATTGGGAGGAGAAGAATAAGGATCGAACAAGTTGCCCAAAATATGGAGAGGATAGATGGATTGAAAAAAAAAAAAAACTTATGATAGCCGTCAAGGGAAAAGAAAGTCTAGAAAGATTCTTTGATATTTTTCATTAATCCCATGACTTCAGAGGATATACATGTACTTTGAATTGGATGCAAAAATGAGATGGCATAAAGAAGAGCAAAAAATAGATGGCATCTTGAGACATCCAATGAATCATCTTGTTGGAAATCTCTTAATGTCATTAATGATTTTGGATTTGACCCTCAAAATGTTTGCTTTAGCTTAACAAGTGATGGGTTGGTAATATGAGTGTGAGCTGTAGCATTTGATCGATTATTTTGCTGCCTTATAATTTCCCACCATGGAAGTATATGAAATGGCCTAATATATTATTAACCTTGCTTATACCAGGTCCACATGGACCTGATAACAACATTGATGTTTACCTATAACCTCTCATTCATGAATTAAATCTTTTATGAAATAGGATCGACACATATGATGCTTCAAGAGATAAGAGGTTCAACATACATGCTACATTGTTATGGACCATAAATGATTTGCCTACATATGGATACTTGTCAGGTTGGAGCATGAAAGGATGATTAGCTTGTCTAGAATGTAATAAAGATGCATGCTCCCATTGGTTACATTCTAGTGAGAAATATTATTATGCTGGTCATAAACGGTGGTTGGATAATAAATTTCGATGAATGAAGTCAAGATTTTATGATAACGAAGAAGATATGATAGATACACATACTCTGCATTCTAGGAGTGAAGTGTTTCAGTAAGTAGAGGGTCTTATTTTTACCTCAAAAACTTCTAAAAATGTGAAAAAAGAAACTCAAGCAAGAATTTGAAGAGAGCACCAAAACAAAAGAAGTCAAAGAAGAGAAATGTTATAAAAGAGCTTGATAATATTGAAGAAGACAAATACCTAGAATAGAAAAAGAAGAATATCTTTATTGATTTGCCACATTAAAAGTTATTACCTGTCCGGCATAACCTTGATGTAATGCACTTTAAGAAGAATGTCTTTGATAGTTTGATTGGAACATTATTGGAAATTGATGGTAAAAGTAAGAATGGCTTGAAAGCTGGATAAGACTTAATCAATTTAAATATACAATTATCTCTTCATCCCAAAGCTCTAGATCCAAAAAAGATCTTGTTACCACCAGCTCGCTTCATATTGAGTAAAAAAGAGAAGAAAAGTATATGCCAAGTTCTTAAAGATGTAAACGTTCCTGACGGATACGCAGCTAACATATCTAGGCATATTGATCCAGTGTATAAAAAGATATGGGGGCTGAAAAGCCATAATTATCATGTAGCTATGCAACAGCTACTTCCAATAGCAATCCAATCTATAAATAACAAGGAACTCAAGTGGGTAGTCACTGAATTGAGCAAGTTTTTCTTGCAATCATGTTCAAAGACTTCTTCAACAAATAATTTTTATTTCCTTAGTCAAAGGATTCTAGTCCTTTTATGCCATATGGAGATGATATTCCCTCCTAGTTTTTTTGATGTGATAGTTTACTTGCTTGTTCATTTGCCATATGAAGCCCGACTTACTAGTCCAGTCAATTATTGATGGATGTATCCAATTGACATGTGTGTTTTGAATTTGATGTATTTTTTGTTTGTTGTATTTTTAGTTTTTTGTGTATTGTAGACTAGTAAAATTTATTGGTCATGATGATAGGTTCTTGACGATATTGAAATAATATGTACATAATAAAGTACAACTAGAAGGTTCAATTATGAATGGATATTTGGCTACAGAAATAGTGGTTTTCGTATCAAGATTTTTAGATGATGATGTTGAGACATAGCTAAATAGACGTGGGAGAAATGATGATTGTACTAAAGTTTATACTTTGGGATAGATGTGCATTAACCTAGGCCGGCCTTGGGGTATTGAGAGTTCTTGTAAGATGGATAATGCTGAGTTGGATTAAGCTCAACGATGTTGTTCAGTCAAGAGGAGGTTCAACCATATACATTATAAGTGAAAAGTAATTTTTTATTTCACAATGTTACAAAATTTGTAGGTGTTACTAGAGACCTCATAAATAATATTATTTTCTATGTTAAGGATGCACTTAGAGTTGATCCAAAAAGAATGACCTTCTTCATCAAAAAGGGATATTGAAAGTATCCATGTGAGCAAGTTTCCATAATGGTTTGGCAAACATGTATGTGATGTGTCATTATTTTTTTAATTTTTGTCTTATTAGAAGAGGTATGTTATCACTAATTGAATACTACAATACCTTTCTTATAGGTTCAGGAGCTACAACATTAAAGAAGATTTACCAGCTATATTCGTTGCCTAAAAAACATCCAGTTAATATAGTCAAGAAATACAATGGGTGCTTAATGGATTTAGATTTCATACAATGAGCACTGAGTAGGGGAGGAAAACTCAAAATAGTGGCATTATGATATCAGCTAAAACAACAAGCTTCTCTAGTGCAAAAGATAATAATCCAATACATAGTGATGTGACCTATCATGGAGTCTTGGATGAGATTGTGGAGTTAAACTAGTATGGTAAGAGAAAATTTTTGCTCTTTAAATATGAATGGATGGATGTCAATTGAGGTATCAAAGAAGTTGATGAGGACTTGATATTGGTAAACCTTAATTATAAATTACATACTTTAAAGCCTTTTGTATTAGCTAATCAACTGGAGAAAGTATGGTATGTAAAAGATCCAAAAGATAGTGAATGGCATGTTGTTAGAAAGACAAGGCCAAGGGATTACTTTGATATGAATGAGGATTTTAATGATGCTGATGAAGGGTTGGAAATTGAGGAACAAATAGATCTTTATGCTAGCAATTATGACAATGAGATTGATATGGCGGATGCACAATGTAACATGGGAAAGAGATGATATTGAAGGAATTAAGATTGTAACCTTGTGATCTATACATTCATGCTTTTTTTCTTAACTATGTATGGAAGGCTATTTGGTTATGTTAAATGGTATTTGTTATTTATTTCTTAATGATGTATGGAATTTTATTTTAATATTTCTTTTATATTTCTATGCATATATGAACAATGTTTCTATTTATTTCTTGGTTTCATTGTACTAACATCATTCCTTTTAATTATAAGTGTTGTTGCAATTATACTTGTTATCTCAACTGAAAGTATATGTAAGTGACATAGTTCTTAACTAAACTAATATTACTTACGCTCAAACAAAAGTGATGACCTTTAGTTTCTTTTGCAAGGCTAGAAAGTGAAACCTGGTGATTGTACCTACTCGAGATAGACCAAGAACAAGGTCTACTTATCATCAAGGATATGATTGTAAACCAATAGTGGACATTGAGAGAGTACTTGAACTTGAAGAGACACATGATAGTAGTGCTGAAGATAAACAATCAGATAAGGGAATGCTACTTGAATCAATAGAAAATTTAAGATGAAAGAGATTGGCAACCAGTTGCTTTCCTACTTATATAGGATAAATACAAATTTTGGTTCTTGATGTTCTTACACTATATTTTATGTATGGTTTATTTTCACTTATCTATTTTTATTATTTCTAAGTATATATGGAGTAAGCTAAGTTTAGAGAGACAATCATGGTTTCATTGTTCTGATTGCTTATTATTTAGCTTGTATGTAAATAAGCCATCAAAAAAGAAAGTTTCAAAAGTATTTGAAAAGAAATATCTTATCCTTCCTATTTGTATTTGGTGGATTATTAGGTTTAGTTATTTTTAATTTGCCAAATGTTCTATGGGAGGATGCATACTTACTTTTTGTTAAAATTTGGGATAATTAGCTTGTTATGATTTTTTGCAACTTTGGTAAGAGCTTTACTTGACCACTCTATCTTGCATGTTGCTATTGGATTCTCTTCCAAATAATAGTTGTGATAGATATGAAAATGAATTAAGATGGTATACAAATAAATCTGATTTCTATTTTCTAACTTTGGCTTTCATAGTCAATTTCTATTAATATATTTAGACTATTTGCATATATCTACGTGCAATCTTGTTTTTGACATGTTTGACTATGAAAAGGGATCAAAAGACGTAAGAGCAATATGGATTATGCCATTGATAACCCCAAAGATAGTTATGTGATATTTTTTAAATTAAATAACTTTTTTACATGAAACATAGAGTAGTAATAGTCATTAATCTTTTTATTCATATTTCATTAATGACAAGTATCAATGCAATCAAATGGGGATTATAATGGATATTTTATTATATATTATATCCATCGTTTATGCAGGTTGCTCTCATAACTATTTCTCCAAATAAGATTTCTTCTTTTGTATGTTCTAATTCTCTAACTTTTTTACTAATTTTTATATGTATTCCTAACTTATTTACTTATTGATTTTAGTTTTTTCAGCTTAATGATCATTGGTTTATAATGGTAGAGTTGGATTTCTTTGTAGCTAGTTTAGCTTCCATGGGATGTTCAAAATAGAGTGCAACTAGGAAAGTCATTGAGAAGTAGAGATTTGTAGAGTACAGCATTGTACATGAAGATGATACTGGTGCAATCTTAAAGAAAGGAGAGGTATCCCAACCTAAAGAGCCACCTTCTAAAAAGTATCATGGTGAGACATAAATGAAAGATGTGCATACAATGGATTCTGATAAGATAATTTATGTAGAATGGAATGAGTATGAACAACTAGTTAGGGATGGTAAGCAATCATTTATGAGCTTCTTGACTAGCCTAACAAAGTTCTATGAGCAGTTGCTAGTTAGTATAAATGATTGGTGAAAGATACCAAGACTACTAAACTTGACCTTTGGGAATACACAAAGGTGATATTGATTTTTATGTCATCTATGGTTTGGCACTTATTATTATAATATATTAACAATATTATTTTTTCTTATTTTAGAAGAAGTATGATGTAGGAGGTGAGCATTATAATTTTGCAATGAAGACTTTGGCAGGAAAATAGAGAGGGATGAAGTATCGCTCAAGAAAGAAGTACTTTACATATAATTATAATAATAAAAAAAAAAGAAAAAGTGAAGTATCTAAGAATGTCCCAAAGGCTTAATGGAAGGAAGCTATAGATAGTTAGTCTACTCTACAGTGGTAGAAATATAGAAATTGTTATCTTTCTTTGGTTAAGGTCAATATTTTATGGAGTGGTTGACATTAGTCTTAAATTTTAGTATATATGGAACAATGGTAGAAAAGGGTAGATACCAATATTGACTACAAGAAAAAGTACAAATATCCCCATTATGGAGGAATAAGGTGTTGGAAATATGTCCCAAAGCTAATCATCAGTCTGTTGATAGTTGAGCTAACTTTATAATTGTGAAGATTCTATAGGATTCGTTTGATCGGATTAGGTCGTGTAGCAAAATTTTAAAATTTTTAATCTCCTAATTCGATTAGATCTGAGAGTTCTCAAATCTAATTAGATAGATATGAAATAAAAAGCATAAATTATGGTATCATATACTACCTGTTGTAAGTGAATGGTTCACTTACTGTGATGATCTGAATGCACTTCAAGGTTTTGACTTGAGCTGTCCACATACCTAACCTCTACCAGCATCTACTTGGTTTAGATCTGAAGGACTTCTCCTTCTTGATCTGATCTTAAAAAATTAGATACTAGAATTTTACATCATGCCTTCAATCTGATCTCTAGTAGTGATCTAATCGTCAGACGATCAAGACTTCTTCGATATGGTCTTGCATCAACAGCACCTCGACACTCGTAGTGCTGATTTGCCCAACACTTGGGCATGGAGAAGAGGGAGAAGAGGAGGGAGATGAGGCATGGAGGAGAGAGAAAGAGATAGAGTTTGGGTGTGGAGAATAGAATGGCCAAACTCTTTGGCCTGAGTCCCTATTTATAGACTAAATAGGGTATCTTAAAGTCCTAGGGCTTTAAGCAATTGATCGGATCAATTTACTTAAAGTAGAAGGACTCTCCCTAGCCCGAAGGCCCACTTTTGATTTATTTTCTTATTTTGTCACACAAAATGGGAGAAACGTTGGTGCCACATTATCTGAAGAAAAGAGGTTTGGCGTAGATGAATTTCTCTCTAGGAGTTTGAATTATTTCAAACTCGATTGACCTATTCAAACCATTTAAATGGCTAACCTCCCAACCTCTTCATCTCTATCCACAAGGGTCGCATGCTAGGAGGGGGCGTGCCTCCTAGCATGCACCCTCTTTCTCTCTCCAAAAATACCTAGGCTACGTGCTCCAAGAAAAACTCCAAGAGGTGCACGTCCTTGATTCCTCAATTCTTGCAAAGACCGGGTCAAAAGGTCTTATCCTAATGCTCCTCATTTAAGACCAGGACAAGGGTTGATTTGACCTGAACAAGGTTTGATCTCATCAGAATAAGGTCCAATGAAACCAGGACAAACCCATACAAGGTTCTTGGATGAGCCAAATCTAATTTGACTGAGTCCAAATGAATCAGGAAGTCCATAGAAGAAGAAAGTTAGGTCCAATCGTATGCTAGCATGATTTTCTTGAACCTAATTGGATCTAATCCAAATCAATCGGACCATGTGAGCTTAATTAATGATATTTAGACCCAAACCCTTATTTGTGTAATCCAGTTAGGTTCAATTCTATGTGGTAATGGGATATGTCGCGATCTCTATCATTGACATCATCAAAATATCTTTTGATGGATCAGAACTCTTTCTAATTCATCCAATTAGAATCATCGATCATCAAGATAATTCAAATTAATCTCAAAACCACCAGTGATACCTAGTAATATATGGTGACAATCCATCATAATCAAATATAAATCTCTCGATGTAGCTAATTATGTGATTGAGTTCTTCTATCATGAGCTCCGATAAGATCTAGGTTATGGTAAACTCGTCAGACCCAATACCTGTCATATGATTGAATCATTCAATTCGAGTTTGATGTGAAACTCTAATAGAAACTTCTTTTTATTATTTCACACTGCTATGGCCATGGGCTTTAGGACTCAATCTCATGAACATCATAGGACTACTCCTCTATTGTGTTGATAGATTCCATCTTGGTGCGATCCAATTCCTACAATGAACATGCTATAGCCAACATACACCTCAGGATTATAAATGGCTAGAAGATCAAGTTATGGTATAGTCAAACTATAACACCCTCAAGGTGAACTACCGATGCAGCTCAGATCAAAAAACTAGATACATAACTGCAGTATCGAGTTAGTCATCGATGAGAAGGTAGACTTTCTTATGACTGCTCAAGATGGTCATGCTCAGTATCCTTGTTCTCAACAAGCACCTATACTCTCGCTTCGGTATCTCCGCATCATAGACTTCAGACTTGTCTATCTAAAGATGCAATCATACACTAATCTTCCAGATCGATTATCATCCTCGTAATGATCCTACGATCGGAAGTAGTTTATGAGTTAATTATGACAACACATGTCTCAAATTCTTAACTCTTGAGAATATGTATTATCATACCCGTTAACCCAATGGATGTATCATAAACACTCAATATACAAATGTGATAGAAAAAATAATTTTTTTATTAATTATAAGTTAAAATTATAATAATGTTCTTAGAAAGTATTTATAAGTGTCAGTCAATCTGGCTTCTAGAGCACACATCTAACAAACTCCCACTTGACCTAAAGCCAATTGGCTACAAATCTAAGTTCTATCTTCTCAAGATGGGCTTCGAACTTTTGTTTCCTTAAAGGCTTCATCAATGGATTAGCCGCATTATCTGCGGTGTCGACTTGGTTAACCTCGACCTATCCCTTATTAAGATAATCACAGATGAGGTGGAACTACCACACAATGTGCTTGGACTTTTGGTATGACCTCGGCTCCTTAGTTAGAGCTATGGTGCCATTATTGTCGTAGTATAGAGGGACAACATTACATGGCATCATTCCGAGCTCTACAATGAACTTCTTGAACAAGAATGTTTCTTTTGCAGCTTTCAAGGTAGTGATGTATGTTGCTTCCATGGTAGAGTCTGCTATCACTATCTACTTGAAACTCTTTCAGCTTATAGCACCATCATTGCACATTAATAGACTACCAGATGATGATTTTCAATCATCTATATCAAATATAAAATCTAAGTCTGTATACCTTTGGACCTGGAGTTCTTCGTTACCAAAGATCAGAAATATATCCTTAGTCATTCTCAAGTACTTAAGGATATATTTTACAAAAGTTCAATGCTCTTTGCCTAGATTCAACTGATACCTGCTAGTGACACTCACAGTATGGGCAATATTAGGTCATGTACATAGCATGGCATATATGAGGCTCCCTATTGTCGAAGCATAAGGGATCTTGCTCATGCACTCAATCTCTTCCAGTGTGTTGAGGCATATCTTCTTAGAAGAGATGAATACCATGTCTGAAGGGTATTAAGTCCCTTCTTTTAGAGTTTCTCTATACTAAACCTTCTTTCAGTACCTCCTCTATATACATCTTCTAAGAAAGACCCAGCATCCTTTTCGGTTTATCTCTATAGATCTTAATCCCCAAAATGAAGGATGCCTCTCCTAAGTCTTTCATAGAAAACTTCTTAGATAACTATACTTTGACCGAAGTCAACATGGGAATGTTATTTCCAATCAAAAGGATGTCATCCACATACCATACGAGGAAGACATAGCACTCCCACTGACCTTTTTGAACACATAGGGATCCTCCTCATTTTTGATGAAACTAAATAATTTGATCATATCATTAAAATGAGCATTCTAGCTCTAAGATGCTTGCTTAAGTCCATAGATGAATTTTTGCAGCTTGTAGACCTTGTGATCACCATCACTGAAAGTAAAATCAAGCGACTGTTCCATACAAATATCTTTCTCAAGATATCCATTTATAAATACCATTTTCACGTCCATCTACCATATTTTATAATCAAAATACACTACAATGATAAGCAGTGTGTGGATAGATTTAAACATGACTACTAGCAGAAGGTATCCTGATAGTCAATGCTTTCGTGCTAACTATATCCTTTCACCACTAACCTTGCCTTGAATGTCTCTAGATTTTCATCTACACCAATCTTTCTCTTGAAGATCCATTTACACCCAATAGATATAATACCTTCAAGTGGATCTACCAAAGTCTAGATTTGGTTCGAGCACATCGAGTCAATTTCTGACTTCATTGCCTCTTGCCATTTCTCGGAGTCGATATCTGATATTGCCTTATCATAGATCTTGGGATCATCTCCATGAATCCCATTTTTTGTAAGAAATATTTTCTCTACATCCTCTAAAATAATTACCTAAGTATCTCTTGGGAGGATAGGAAAACCTCTATTCCGATCTACGAGGTGGAGGAAGGTAGTATATGGATTCGGCTTCAGACCTGACCATTTGGTTCCTCAAGTTCCTTAGCTCATTGCTACTTGTGAGACTTTCTTCATCAAGCTTAATCTATCTTCCAATGCCGCTATCTTGAATAAACTATTTCTTCAAAAAAGATGGCATGTCGACTTCACAATCACATTATGGATCTTCTGGAATGATAGAAAGTAATATCCTAATGACTCTTTAGGATATTCCTATGAATCGAGCTCTAAATGGACCTAAGACTCTAACTTGTCCATCTGTTGTCTTCTTGACATGAGCCTGGACAACCCCAAAATTCTGAGATGACTCAGACTTGGACTTCTTACCATGCCATATCTCATACGGTGTGGTAGGAATGATTTTAGAAGGAATCCTATTCAGTAGGTAAATTACTGTTAGCAGACTATATCCCCAAAGAAACTCGAAAAGATCTATGAAGCTCATCAAGGATTGGACCATATCTAATAGGATCCAGTTTCTCTATTCTAAAATCTTATTAAGTTAAGATATTTTAGATGGAGTCCATTATGAGACTATGCCATTCTTCTTGAGATAGTCCAAAAATTTTCAACTAAGGTATTCGCCTTCTCGATCTGATCGAAGAACCTTAATAGGCTTTTCGATTTATTTTTTCACTTCATATCTAAATTTTTTGAACTTTTCAAAGACTTTAAATTTGTGTTGCATTAGATATATATATCCATATCAAGAAAATTCATTGATAAAGATAATGAAGTAGATAAAATTATCTCTAGTCGGCACATCGAATGGGCTATAAACATCTATATGTACCAGGGCAAGTAACTCTGTGGTCCTTTCCCCATTTTCACAAAGGGCAGCTTGATCATTTTATCTTGAAGGCATGACTCATAAATCATATATGACTTGAAAGTCAATGGATCCATTAGTCCAAATTTCTTCAATTTATTAATCCTATCTTCTGATGTATGATCTAGCTTAAGGTGCCACAAGTACTTATTGTTTAAACTATCTCTAGGTCATTTAGATCTTATGACATTCATACTATGCTCGACATTATTAACAGATATATCTACATGTAACTGGTAGAGATCATTTATTAAGAAACCACTTATAATTTTATTTCTTTCATAAAGAATAGTATAGTGGTCCTTAAAAAAAACTAATTACATAGTCTTCCTATGCTAGACAAGAGATAGAAATTAGATTCCTACTCACAGCAAGTACATAAAAACAAGATGCTCCCAGATGGTAGTCATAGAGGGTACGATCCAATGGCCACAGTAGTAACTCTTGCTTTGTTTTTGATGCATAGGATCATCTCATCTTTCCTCAACCTCCTGCTATCTTCAAGATCCTATAAAAAAGTGCACAAATGAGCACTAGATCCAGAGACAAGCATCCAACTAGATGCAAAAGAAACCATTAGGTTCATCTCAATGATTAGCATACCTTTAGAAGGTCCACCTTTCCTCTTATTTTTCAAGCTGGCTAGGTAAGCAGGGCTGTTACGCTTCCAATGGCTGTCAGACTTGCAATGAAAATATTATCCTTTCTCCATGGCCTTCTTCTTCGATTCTCCCTTCTTGTCCTTCTACTTCCCCTTGGTCTTCTGCTTCTTTGCAGACTTCTTCTTCCTAGAGGACTTTCTCTTGGAAGAAGTCCACTTCACAGCAAGAACTAAGCCCCTTAAACTCTTCAAGGTTCTCTCAGTAGTTACCAGCATGTTCATCAACTTGGCTAAGGTGCATTGAATCTTATTCATATGGAAGTTCATAATAAATTGTCCGTATGAATCATTCAAGGACTGCAAGATTAGATCAATCTATAGGTCCTTGTCCATCGATATGCCAAGCTCCTCGAAGTTCTTGATCATCGACAAGCAATGATTATGGACTGACTGTCCATCACACATCTGCACCTTGAAGAGTCTCTTGGATACTTTGTAGCATGCTGCATGACTCTGCTCACCATACAACTCTTATAGGTAGGCCAACATTTGGCTAGCAGTCTTCATGTCTTCATGTTCGTGCTGCAAGTCATCAAATATCAATGCCAATACATAGCACCTGACATTATTGTTGTCGTCCAATCACTTCTCTTGAGATGCTCTCTGATCGATGATTAGATGGGCTGGAAGAGGGGAAAGTTCCTAGTCTAAGACATAGGTTAGCTTCTCGAAACTCTAAATGATTTTCAAGTTTTAGAGCCAATCCTTGAAATTTGATCCGATCAATCGGTGGGTCTCTAGGATTCTGACTAAGAAATTGGATGCAGATATTTTCCTATAAAGAGTCAAAGTTTCTAATTAGACTTATAATTGATTTAATCAATTTATTTAGAGATTTTATTTTTAAACAAATTTTGAGCTCCTACTATTTTTTTGGATCCTAACTATTGGTGCAGAATCTAATTGACGTCGGACTAGGCTGGAGTTAGGAAAGACGAGGTCATTGTCGGTGACCTGCAAGATAAGTCTTGATCGAAGATGAGGGTGGTTCTAGTAGGACCCTTCGATGATCAAGTCAGCTCTTTTGATTGACAAAAAATGGTGTGCTTAAAAAAATTGAAATAGAGTTTTGAGCTCAAGAAAGAAACGTATCTGAAGGATCCTTTATATAAGTAGAGCATGTAACAAACTGATGGTGATAGCCATAACTGCCTGATAGTGGGCCGTCCGGGATCATGTGGAGTTTGTTATAGGAGGATAGTGTCCATTATCGTAATGTGCCAGTCTATTAGGATTCAATAGTTGAAGTTTGGATGGAGCGGCTATTGGCAATGAAGAGCTTCATATCACAACAGTTCTAGAGAAGTTCAGACTTCTCTGAGATTTGTTTGTCTTGAGCTGAGAGCTGAAATCTGTGTAGAGAATGAGGTCCTTCTAGACGATAGTAAGGAATTTGGTTGGAGGGAGCCTACTTGGGTGATTAGAAGAAATTTGACTGGAGGGAGTTCGACTGGAGGAAGCCTGCTTGGACGACTGGAAGGAGTTCATCTGGAAGAAGATCAGCTGAAAGAAACTTGCCTACTGACTAAAAAGGGACCGACCGAAAGGGAATCCTTTGGGTGACTACAACGATTTTGCCCGAAAGTCTCAAGGTGGCTAGTCAGCGATCAATTTGTGGATGAGAAATCCTGCTCATGCAAGGTTTCAAGCACCATGAGTTAAGGTCTACTATCTGTGGCTCTTACCGTGAGATCCAATTTGTGATGAAGAAATTTGGCCTAAGGAAGATTTGGTTAGATGGAGATTCCACTAGCTTCAAGGTCGGTCGGGCTAGGTTATGCAGAAATTGAATGTTTAGCTGGCTACTTAGATGATTAGCTTCACTGTTCTAGTTCATCCAAAAAGAAGCATGACTGGAGCTAGCCATTTGTAATGAAGAAACTCAGCTGCTCTCACAATCTACCACCAAACTTATCTTGGGCGAGGTCCACAAC
Source organism: Cocos nucifera (assembly GCA_006176705.1). Lineage (NCBI taxonomy): Eukaryota > Viridiplantae > Streptophyta > Magnoliopsida > Arecales > Arecaceae > Cocos > Cocos nucifera. The sequence continues at coordinate 51,695 of QRFJ01002367.1, forward strand.
GTGCTATGAGTTTAGGAATTTATTTATGCAGCCTAGAAGATTGGCCAGTAGATTGAAGATCGGCTACTGCAGGACCATCTTGGGACTAGACTCGAGGCCTAACTTCAATAGGAGCAGGTTCGACCCCAATAATAGTCCCCTCACTCTCGAGTTTGAAGTTCAAAGGAAGGAAGTAGAAGGAAAGCGATTGTCGAAGTTTTTTTTTCAAAAATCTATGCTAGTAAGATGGAAGATCTTGGTACTTTCCACGTTGGCGTCGAAGCTTCTTCAATACGACTTGACTTGAAAGGATAGATTTTCAAAACTTCTACCAAAGCACTATATAAGGTACAATGCAATAAAGGTTCTACCCATTGCCACCCGTCTGCCATGATGAGCGAGACACGTGTCAACCCAGGATTGGTTGGAGGAGACCTGCAATCATAACTACCTCGAACTCTTACGGATATTTAAGCTCATTTTTTTCCTTCAGAATTTCAGTTCACCTGAGTTTCCTCTCTCTTCATTCTGGTCTTCATCTCCGTTTTGCTCCAGAGTACCAGCAGCTTCCATCATTTCCCTCGATTCCCAGGGATTCTTCCACTCGACTTTCATCGAGCTCGCCATCTTCCCATTCTTTCCTATCGATTTAGGTTAGTCCCTGATCCCTCCTTTTGATTATTCCTATCTTTTAGCATCTTTGTCTGTTTGATTTTTTGAAAGAGTCTTGAATCTTATTTTTCTTGATTTTTTGGAAAATTTTTTTCAACTTAGTTTGATCTATATGTCCACTAAAGGATCCTAGTCAACTTGTTCTGAGAGCTCGGCCCATCTAGCATTGATGGATCCATCCCATAAGGACTCTAAACCCGTAGAAGTATCCTGACCATCTTTCATTCCTAACACCATTTTCTGTAAACTTTGGCACGAAGACCTCTCTTTGATCAGGATTCAGTTTGGAATTCCTTCTGAGTATGAACTTGAACTTTCTGATCGAGCCTGCTCTCCTCCTCCAAGCTGAACCTGCTTGTATGTCAAAATCCTCCGTGTAGGACTTCGGCTACCAATGCCTCCTTTTGTAGTAGCCTTGTTTAGGTTCTTAAATATCTCTCTTGCTTTCATGGCTCCAAACTCATTTAGGTTCATCATAGGATTTCTTTTCTTGTGCATCATGGCCGATGTCAGACCTACCATTTTTTTATTCTGTAATTTCTTCACTTTCAAACATCATTCCACCATTAAGGATTGGTGGTATGTATCTCCTCTGTTCAGCAAGAAGGGGTTGCTTAAGGGTGCCCCTTCTTCCATTCATAACTGGAAGAAAAAATTCTTTTTTATTTTTTATCCTTCCTTAGAGTTAGAATTTTTTTCTAAGGGATATAAGGGATTCGACCCACTGAGCTTCCAATCCCAAGAAAGAAGATCAGAACTCGATCGACAGACTGAAGAACTATCGAGCTTCTCTTATTTTTAAACTCCTGGATGATCAGACCTTATTTAATCTTGATCTCAGTCCCCTTGACCTGGCAGGTAGTCCTCCACAACTAGTCGATCGTACATTTTTTTTTTTTTCTAATTTTTAACTTTTTTTGTCATAGAGATGACTTTTGAAGAGCAAAATTGCTTGACAAAGAAAATCAAGTCCCTTAAGAGGAAGGACAGCACTGCCGAGGAACCTTCGAAGAAGGCTTGCATTGAAGAGCCAGTCCCGGACGTGCCAATCCAAACAGTGCCTACCCCAGAATCTGATGTGGCAGCACCAAGTCCAGCCATGCCTGATGCGGTTGCCCCCTCTACATCTCTTGGGTGGGGGGAAGTCGTAGAGAAGAGAAAGAAGATGGAGAAGAATATCATCACCAAGATGGTCAGGAGGAAGGTCAGGCGCTCTGGTGGCAAGAGGTCTAGCTAGGAAAAGGATTCTTTGGATGATCAGAAGGTCATCAATTCATTGATGCAGGGCAACATTCTCCTACACATCATCGAAAAAATGATTCGAATGGAGGATGCAAATTGCAAGTCCTTCACTGCCTACCTTGAGGTAACCAACTATTTCGAACTTGTCTGAATGGAGGATATATTTTCAAAGTTTTGACTTAATTTCTTTTTGTTCTGCAGTTGGGGCATTACTTATTTGTCAATTTGAAGGCAGCTGATCTCTACTAGGCCGAGGTTTTCAAAGCTCTTCAGGAAGCCCAGGTAGAGACTGAAAGGGTTTGGCTCGAGGTCGACTATTTAAGAGTGGCCTCAGAGGTTCAAGCCATCGAAGTCGAGTGTCTTCATGAGGCAGTAAGGAGGGAGGAAGAAGCAGCAATAGGGTTGAAGGCCGTCTTTACCCTAGCCAAGGAGAAGAGGAAGATGGAAAAGGAGATCGACACTGAAAGGGAGCGGGCCATTGATGACTTCAAGTCCTCCAAGGCCATGGAAGACATAAAAATTGCCTTCACTAGGGAGGCCTTTTTAGAGGGATTCTAGATTTGCTTGAGGAGAGTCGCGGAGAATTTTTCGAACTTAGATCTTGACCTTCTGATGGATGAACCCGATCCTTCTAATGTTGGCATAGAAGTTGGCGCTGCCTCTCCCATTGCCAAACTTGATCCAGAGATCTTTGAACCTACTACGACAGTGCCCAAACCTGCTCAGGAGTCGGAGGCAGTAGAGAATGCTCCAACCTCATCCACTGCTATTCCTTTCGAGGTCTAAAATTTTTAATAGTTGTACTTTTCTTTCTTTATGATGTATGCTAAATATTTTAAGAAATAAAAATGAGCTTTCTTTTCTTTATACTTGTGCTATGATGAATATTGTTCAGTATTTTTTTAGTGATCGAAGTCAAGGCCAGTCATCTCCAACCAACACTAAGCCACTATCTCGAGGTATCCCTCTAAGATCCGTAGTCAAAATTTTAAAGAGAAAAATTCATAATCTGAAGAAGAAGTTGAAGAAGATGGAAGACGAGCTTCAGAGGTCTAGAAAAAATGCTTCGGAGGCAATGATTGAGGTTACTCACCTTCGTAAGTTACACATGAAAGATTCTATGAGTTTCGTCATCAAGAAAAGTAAATTTAAGAGAGAATTGGTAGAGCTTAAGAAAAGCGCCAATGACAAGTCCTGGGCATTAATTGCGAAGGTCAGCTCCCTCAAAGTTGAGCTCAAGGTGGCAAAGGAGAAGATTCAGCTATTGGAGGGGAGTTCTCTATGGTCTTTCGACAAGATCCAGTATGAATGGGGTTGGTCTCAGAGGTTTTCTACACTCCAGAAGTAGTTGCATGATGCTGAGGTCGCCTATGAGACTTACTGGTTGGACTGGTGGAGGAATATCCATGCTAGAGCAAAAGCTCCATATTGCTAATAATGAGGTGGCTCGACTTTAAAAGTAGCTCGTCGATAGTTATCAATCTGATACAAGTAGGGAGTCAGAGGAGATTGCCTTTTCTGAAGAGAATCATGGACAAAATCTCAGAATTGGTTGGGATGGAGAAGGTCAAAGTTTAGTGACTGAAGCTTCAGTTAATTTGCAAACAGCAAGCAGTCAAGGATGCTGAAGCTGAGTCAGAAATTCTAAGGAAAAGACTATAGGTGTCAAAGAAAAACTATCGAAGGACTGACAGGATATTCTGCGATAACTTGGTAAGAAGAATGTCTCATTATATTTCAATATAGCAAAATCTTGGCCAAGATAATTCATAAGATGGATTTGGTATTTTGAAATACAACATGGACAGCCTGATTAGAGTTGATAGTTAAACTCTGAGGTGTTCTATGAGCATTTTGGTCAAAAGGATGAATTATATGGAAACTATATCCACATGGATTCTAAGAATGTTGTTCTATACATTTGACCTATCTGACTATCAGGTACCATTGCTAGATGATCACTTTGATTGATACAAAAGTTTATTCCTATGCTACCAGTTTAGGATTGGATGTATGGGGTCACACACATTAGAGTTCACAATCCGATCGGATGGTTGATTAACAATTAAGAATCATTCTAAGGTTAAACGATCAATAGATTGATGTTTAACCTAGCATAAATATTGTAGGAGGATCGATTAGTAATTTGATTGCTTATTGACTTAATTTGATTAAGTCAAAGGATTGAGATTAAGTCTAATTAAATATGATTTAATTAGATTTGGTTTGAGCTTAATTGGATCAAGTTCAATTGGTTTATTGGATAAGCCTAGTGTAAGGAAGAACTAGTCCTAGTTCAACTAGGACTTGGGTCAATCCTATTTTTTAATTTGATTAAAAAATTAAATTAAAATTAAATTTAATTTAATCTAATTTAATTAAGTTCTTAATTGGATTAGGATCTAATTTAATTAGGTTGATTTACTTCTGATTTGATTTGGTTTGAGAAACCATATTTGACTAAGTCAAATATTGAATCTTGATAAGACTAGGATTCATCTTGCTTGCGCCACTTATATCCCGTGCCTTCATACCCTTTCTCTCTTTGTTTTATGCATGGAGATTCCTTTTCCCAGGCCTTCACACACGTCCAACTCCCTCCCTTCTTTATTACATAGAAAGTGGTTATGGATCAAGTCAAATTTGGAGAGTTGTTTTGAAATCAAAATTTATTTGATAGAGTTTGTTGCAAACAAAATTTCTCCTTTCTTATACCACCCATACTCCTATTTTTTCTCTATATTTTTCAAGGGAATTAAAGGATTTTTGTGTGACAAATTGTGGTGGTCCATGCCAAAGAAAAAGAAGGGGGCGCCCAAGAGTTGGGCACCACAAGTCTTGCACTTTTTGGACTTTCCTTGCTATGTATTTAACCTAGACAAAGAGTCTGTCCTAACTCTCTATTTAAAGAAAATTTTGGGCTGAATTTTAGAAGAATTCTAGACCATTGAGAAGGCTCTTGGTTGTGTGAAAATCAAAGAGAGAGAGACCCTTGGGGCATGGGGATTTTATAGACACCAATCTAGGTGTCTAGGTGAAAGAAAAGAGAAGAAGAAGCGGATCTTTTTCTAGGATTCTTTTGCTCTTCCTTTCTCCTCCTCTTTCATAGAGATTTTCAAGTATTATTTTAGATCGAAAGTCTCTTCCTTTTCTTCTAATTTTTTGGAGTATCCAAGTTTAGAAGAGGAAAGTACTGGATCGACCATCGAAGAAGGATCAGCACAGTACTAGCATAATGTGCTAATTTTCTACATCGGACTTTTGATCAAAATTTGTGGACTCATGTGGATATCTCTTAGAGACTGGATGCATGTGTGGCTCAAAGCTTCATCCTTCAGCCTGGATTAGCAAATTAGAATGTCTAACTTGCATAGGTAATATGGATTTGATCATTATTACATACCTACATTAGATGTAGTGTAGATGTATGTTGATATGATCAACATATTTTTTTTCTAATATTTTTAATTTTTAATTTAATATCATGCTATAATCATGTAATAGGATCATAGATCTAGGGGTTCTCTAATCTTTATAAAATAAATTTTAATTTATTTTAGTCTTTCACTACTTGATCTTGAAAAAGTTTCAAGATCTAGTCCTAAAATTTTAGATCTGGTTCCTTCACTAATTGGATTAGATCATGTTTGCAAATTGAACATGCTAGCACATGTTGCAAACCCTAATATCTACATTTGAATTGGATTCAAATTGGATTTTGATATGGGCTAATTAGATCCAATTTAAGCCAAATCAGATTTGGTCCTTAATTGGGTTGATCCTTGGCTTCTTAACTAAGGAGTTGGGCATCATACATCTGAATCTCACATGCTAGAGAGTCTCTCTCTTGGCACGTGGTGGTTGCCTTGTGCGCTAGGACTCCTTGGCGCATGGGATTAGTTGGCGCCACATTTCTTCTACCTTATCCAAAGTATTTAATTCACGTAACATTTTTTTTCGTATGGATTTCAGATGAGAGGAGGCACAAAAGTGTCCTTCTACTGGTTAAATTCCTTCATATCTCATTTGAATAATTGGATAAATATGGACTCCTAGCTGCCCCTTCATGGCGCCTCTTGGACCAAGTCCAAGTAGTTTAAGGCATTGAATTTTCCACACCCCCTACCTGATGTTGGCACACAAAATGAGGGCCATTGGATGGCTTTCTAATCAGGTCAAAATTATTTATTTGTGGCACCAAGCAAAAGAGAAATCACGTAACTTTTTTAAAACAATGGAGAATTATTTTTTGAAGGGTCCTTCTACGTGAAGTGACTCTTGAAACTAATTCCCTTGCTTCCACATGGCATGAATTTTGGGGCATGAGATGGCTGATTGGGCATGAGATAAGCCTAGGAAGAGGGTATGAGAAATTGATGGAGGTGCCCCTATATAGATTATAAATAGGGGCACACACCGAGAGTCAGATGCAATTCAATCTGATCCTTCTTTCCAACATAGTTCTTCCTTTATCCAATTTTCTTTCTTCCTTTTCTTATTCAGACAAGGTCCTATTAAGGACAAGGAGTCTTCTTTGAGATAAGGGTTTAGGAAGCAAAATTAGAAAGACAAGGAGAAAAGAAAACAAAAAAAGGAAAGGCTAGAAGGAAGAAAACAAGGCTAAAAGAAGGTTCTACCTAAATCACTTTAAATTCTTACAATAAAAATTTAATTCAAGGAATCAGATTTCAAAGGTGTTAGAGGCTTGATCAAGTCTCCATATGGATCAACATTGGAGGGTGAACATAAGGGCACCTGGTGGAACCCTTATCGAACCTCTGCTGAAATTCAGGCTCGAATCAGGGTTTAGCGATCGGAGATATATTCCTATACCCTAAATTACATTATAATTGCATGTTATATGATTTAAATTTTAATAATATGGTCCTTGGGTTAGGGTTTGATTTTAGGATTTCATATAAATTACTTTGAAATCCATGCTTCTACCCTAGTCACCAAATCCAATAGGGTAGAGGTCTCCCAACCATAAAATCAAGACAAGCTTATCCCAAATTAAGAGGGCCCTTATGAAGTTGAGAAAATTGTTTGACCAGTGATGTATCACATAAAAGAGCTAGGAGGAGCTATACTATCCTAGCCTTAGAATTTAGAAAATCTATGAATGTACTATCAATAGCTATATTTCAATAAAAATTTTCTATTTTAATATCCCTATCTTTTGTGCAAATTAAATTATGGCAGAAAATGATTAAGCCGAACTTCATTCTTAAACGAAGCAAAAGGCCTCTGGTTCTTAAACAGAAGGTTAATCTTGTTAGAAATAGGAGGAGGATCTTGTCCTAATAAGGATGAAAATAATTTATGCCTTAGAGGAGAGGCCCCTACAATGGCCCTTTTGTGCCCTTAGGAAGAGCCCCTTTCAATGGCCCAATAAGGAGAGGCCCTTTTAATAGTCCTTTTGTGCCCCAATAACCTCATTAGGAATAGGACGAGAATCTCGTTCTAATGAGATAAAAATATTTTGTGCCTTTGGAGAGAGAGGCTCCTACAACGATCCTTTTGTATCCTTGGGGAGAGGCTCTTTCAATAGCCCAATAGGGAGAGGTCCTCTCAATGGCCTTTTTATGTTCCAATAATCTCATTAGAAATAGGAGAAGAATCTCATCCTAATGATAATGAAAATAATTTATAACCCAGGGAAGAGGCCCCTGCAATGGTTCTTTTGTGTCTTTGGAGAGAGGCCCTTTCAATGATCCAACGGGGAGAGGCCCTCTCAATAGTTCTTTTATGCCCTAATAATTTCATTAGGAATAAGAGAAGGACCTCATCCTAATGAGAGCGAAAATAATTTGTGCCCCCAGGGAGAGGCCCCCTCAACAGTCTTTTTGTGCTCTAATAACATCGTTAGGAACATGAGGAGGGTCTCATCCTAATGAAAGTGAAAATAATTTGTGCCCCCACAGGAGAGGCTCTTGCAATAGCCCTTTTGTGCCCCTAAGGAGAGGCCCTCTCAACGACCCAACAGGGAGAAGCCCTCTCAATGGTCTTTTTATGCCTCAGTAATCTTGTTAGAAAAAGGAGGAGAACCTCGTCCTAACGAGGGTAGAGACCCTAATGAGAATATGAAGACCTCCTTTTCTTAAATGGGAGGATAAATTTATTCTTAAGCAAGTTTAGAGAACTATAGTTCATAAATATGAGGGATACATTTATAGAAGATTGGATGAAAATTATGTTGGAAAATATGTCCCAAAGCCAATCGTCAGTTTGTTGATGGTTGAGCTATATTATAATTATAATTGATTTATTGATGAATAAAATAAGTTTTTTGATATTTTCATCATAAAGTTTTCATCTTCTAACGAACTCTATTATTGTGATGAAGTCCTTAAGACTATTTAAATTTGATAAAGAGAGGATTTATCAATTAGTTCTTAAAACTATTCATAATCAAATGATAGGCTATTAATAAGGACGACAGCATCTATCGAGCATAGATCGCTATGTGCCATATAGGTTGGTTGTCCTCTTAACCAAGGAGTGTGGAGATACTAGTATGGCATAATGGTGAGATGTAAGGAAACATCGTCATTGAACATGACCAACTCCAAAGCATTCTGCTGTTGAGAATATCTCTGATGGGATATAGGTATAAGTATCCCTTAGACCTAAGATCACCTCAGTGGCTTGCAAGCAACTCATCGTGCTTTAGTACTAGAGTAACTAAATTTTTAATTCAGTAATGGAAGGTTTCTGGGCACAGTCAAGTATTTATAAAGTTGGTGTGTGATCAAGAAGGGATTGACCACTCCAAGAGTTGGAGAAGAATGTATCACTATATTTCAATATAGCAAAAACTTGGCTAGGATAATCTATGAGATGGATTTGATATACAATGTGGATAGCCTAATGAGAGTTAACAGTTGAACTCTAAGGTATCCTATAAGCATTTTTGTCAAGGGGATGAATTATATGGAAACTATATCCACATGTATTCTAAGGATGTTGTTTTACACATTCGACCTATTTGGCCATCGGGTATCATTACTAGATGGTGACTTTGATTGGTATAGAAATTTATTTCAATACTACCGACTTAGGTTTGGACCTATGGGGTCAAACACATTTGAGTTCATAATCTGATCGGATGGTTGATCAATGATTAAGAATCGTTCTAGGATTAATCAATCAATAGGATTGATGTTTGACCTAGAGCAAGTATTGCAGGAGGATCGATTAGTAATTTAATTATTAATTAACTTAATTTGGTTAGAATAGAAGGTTGAGATTAAGTCTAATTAAATATAATTAAATTATATTTAGTTTTGGCTTGATTAGATCAAGTCCAATTGATTTATTGGATGAGCCAATTGCAAGGATGAACAAGTCCTAGTTCAATTAGGACTTGATTAAACCCAATCTCTAATTTAATTAAAAATAAATCTAATTTGATCTAATTTAATAAGGTTATTAGTTGGACTAAGATCTATTCTAATTGGGTTAAATAAATTCTAATTTAATTTGGTTAAAAGATATTGTTTGACCAAGTCAAATTGGAAGTTCTAGTATGACTAGGACTTCCCTCCTTGCGCCACCTTAGCCCCAACACCCCCACACCCTCTTCTCCTTGGTTTTGTGCATGGAAAAGCCTCTCCCCAGGCCTTCACACAGGCCCAAAGCTCTTCCTTATTTCTTAGATGTCATTTAGTTATGGACCGAGTCAAATATGGTTAGAAGGTTTGTATTCAAACTATATTTTATAGAGTTTGTTGCTACCAAAACTCCTTTTCATTGTGCTACCCACTACCTAGATATTTTTCTGAGATTTTTCATGGCTTTTGTGGGATTTTTGTGCACCAAAGGTAGGTGGTCCATAGCTGGAAAAAAGGAGGAGGAACCCAAGAGTTGGGTGCCCCAAGTCTTGCCCTTTCTGGACATTCCTTGCTAGGTATTTGACCTAGACAAGGAGTCTATCCTAACTCTCTATTTAAAGAGATTTTTAGGCTGATTTTTTGAGTGATTCTAGATATTAGAGAGGATCTTAGGTGTGAAAAAATTAGGAAGAGAAGCCCTTTGGGCATGGGAATATTAAAGACATTAATCTAGGTGTCTAGGTGAGAGAGTAAAGAAGAAGAAGAGGGTCTTCTTCTAGAGTTACTTTTATTCTTCCCTATTTCCTTCTTTCTTAGAGATTTTCAAGTATTGTTTCAGATCAAAAGTTTCTTTATTTTCTTTTGATTTTTTGGAGTATGCAAATCTTGAAGAAGGAAGCATTAGATCAACCATTAAAGAAGGATCAGCACAGTACTAGCATACGATACTGATTTTCGAGCTTCGAACTTCTGATTGGGATTCATGGACTCATGTAAATATCTCTTAGAGGTCGGACCCATGTGCAGCTCAAAGCTACATCCTCAAGCCTTGATCAACAAGCTAGAATGTCTAACTTGTTAGATATGTGTGCCCTAGAAGCCAGAATTGGCTGACACTTGTAATACACTTCTAGGGGCAAAATTATAATTTTGACTCTAAATAATAAAATGGGTTATTTTCTATCACAAATATATATTTAGTGTTTGTGATACATTCCTTGAGTTAATGGTAATGATAATTCTTATTTTCAAGAGTTAAAAATTTAAGACAAGAATTTTTATTATTAACTCATAAAATGCTCCTGACCGTAGGATCATCATGAGGATAGTGATTGATCTGGAAGGTTGGTGTACAATCGCTTCTTCATGGTAGATGAGTCTTGAGTCTATGATCTAAAAACAGTGGAATAAGAGTACAGGTACTCGTTAGAGAATAAGGGCACTGAGCATGACCACCTCGAGTAGTCCTAAGGAAGTCTACCTTCTCGTCGATAACTGACTCGAAGCTGCAATGGTGTATATGATTCTTTGATTTAAGTTGCATCGACAGTTCACCTTGAGGGTGTTATAATTTGACTACACCATGACTCAATCTTCTAGCCATCCGAAACCCTGAGGTGTATGTTGGCTTTAGCATGTTCATTGTAGGAATTGGATTGCACCAAGAGAAAATCTATCTATCTATCTCGGTGGATGAGGAGCAGCCCTATGATGATCATGAGAATCAAGTCTATAAGCCCATGGCCATGGCAGAGTAAAATAATAGAAAGAGTTTCTATTAAGGTATTCACATCGAACTTGAATCGAATGATTAAATCATCTGATAGAAATTAGGATTTGATAAGTTCACCTTAACCTTAATCTGATCAGGGCTTAAGATAGAAGAACTTAATCACACAGGTAGCTACACCAAGAGGTTCATTTTTAGTTGTCTGAATTAGAAGAGTTTGGATCCATCAAAAGAAGTTTCGATGATATCGACGATAGAGACCGCGACATATCCCATTATCATACAAAATTGAACCTAACTAGATCATACAAATAAGGATTTGGATCTAGATATCATCCATTGGACTAGCCTAGTTCAATTGATTTGAACTAGATTCAGTTAGGTTCAAGAAAATCGTGCTAGCACACAATTAAGCCTAACATTCTCTTTCTACTATCATTAAAAATTATCTCGACTGAGCCAAATGTGTTTGTGCTCACTCAGGTACCTTTACTTGGTCTGACTGAAGCTTGTCCAGATTAGAAATGGGATGTCTTAATTTATGAGATAAATTTGAGACAACACCTGCCACTTTTCGTCATCTGCTAATTCTTATCTTTTGACTTTGGTCAAACATTGATCTTTGATCCTTTCACATCTGCCCATGTGTCATGCGTTAGATATATATGCCCTAGAAGCCAGAATTGGCTGACACTTGTAATACACTTCTAGGGGCAAAATTATAATTTTGACTAATATCAATAAAATGGGTTATTTTCTATCATATATGTGTATTTAGTGTCTATGATACATCCTTTGAGTTAATGGTAATGATAATTTATATTTTCAAGAGTTGAAAATTTAAGACATGAATAATCATTATTAACTCATAAAATGCTCTCGACCATAGGATCATCACGAGGATGGTGATTGATCCGAAAGGTTGGTGTACAATCGCTTCTCTTTAGTAGATGATTCTTGAGTCTACGGTGTGGAGACACCGGAGCGAGAGTATAGGTACTCGTTAAAGAATGAGGGCACTGAGCGTGACCACCTCGAGTAGTCATTAGGGAGTCTACCTTCTCGTCAATGACTGACTCGATGCTGCAGTAGTGTGTCTGGTTCTTTGACCTGAGATGCATCGGCAGTTCACCTTGAGGGTGTTATAGTTTGACTACACCATTACTCGGTCTCCTAGCCATTCAAAATCCTGAGGTGTATGTTGGCTATAGCATGTTCATTGTAGGAACTGGATAGCATCAAGATGGAATCTATCTACCTCGGTGGTAGAGGAGCAGCCCTATGATGATCATGAGAATCAAGTCCAGAAGTCCATGGCCATGGCAGAGTGAAATAATAGAAAGAGTTTCTATTTAGATTTTCACATTGGACTTGAATCGAATGATTACATCATATGATAGAGACTAGGGTTTGACGAGTTTACCTTAACCCTAATCTGATCGGGGCTCAAGATAGAAGAACTTAATCACACAGGTAGCTGCACCAAGAGGTTCGCATTCAGCTCTGATGGGTTGCCACCATATACTGCTAGGTGTCACTGGTGGATTTTGGGAGCAATTAGAATGATTTAGATGATCGATCATTCTAGCTGTTCGAATCAGAAGAGTTCTGATCCATCGAAAGGAGTTTCGATGATGTCGATGATAGAGATCATGACATATCCCATTACCATACAGAACTGAACCTAACTGGATCACACAAATAAGGGTTTGAATCTGGTGATCATCAATTGAACTGATCCAGTTCAATTGATCTGAATGAGATTCAATTAGGTTCAAGAAAATCGTGCTAGCACTCGATTGAACCTAACGTTCTTCTTTTACTATCATAAATAGTTGTCCTGACTGAGCCAAAGGAGTTTGTGCTCAATTTAGAGGCCTTCACTTTGTCTGACTGGAGCTTGTCCAAGTCAGAAAAGGTTGTCTTATTTTGTAAGACATTACCTACCATTTTTTGTCACCTGCCATTTCTCGTTCCTTTGACTTTGGTCAAAAGTTGACCTTTGACTGGTCAAATGTTGACCATTGACACTTTGACTTCTGTCCACATGTCACGCACCTATTGGAGAGCTGGTGGGGGCCTGTCCCCTTACCAGAACCTGGCAAGGAGGAGGGTGCACGCCACTCTTGGCGTGTGCCCAAGCTGGAGGCACCCAGGAGTCCCTGTTGGATAGGGACTCCATCTCCTTTTTGGATTCCAATTAGAGTTCTCCTAAGAACCAACTTTGACTGGTCTTAGGCACCCTCTAAGGAGGAATCTAGGGGACTCTATTTCCACCAATCAGATTTAGATCTGATTTCACAAAGGGTTGTGATTGGTTGGGAAGAAGAGGAGTTGGATCATAGACAGTCTATAAATAAGACCCTGCACCCAACTCAAATTAAGATTGGAAATCTCAATTCTCCATGCCCCAAGGCTGCTTCTCCTCTCCTCCTCCATGCCAAACCCACCTTCTCCCTCTCCTCTCTACATCCAAAAAGAGTTTTGGACCTTGGTTGGTGCGATCCAGATGAGAGAAAGGCGACTGAAAGCTAGAAGGCTGCGCTGCTGCAAAGGACAACTGCTGATCTTCAAAAGAAGTTTTGAAGATCCTCCAGATCAGATCCAGATCTAATTTTGGAGACATGATAGAGAAGAAGAGAATCTTCAGATCCAACCTTGAGTGGATACTGATAGAGGCCAGGCACTTGCGTGGCTTGATCCAGAACCTTCCGCTGCTTACAGGATCATCAACGGGTAATAGGATTACCCACTTCAAGGTAAATTAAATTTGATTTAATTTATCTAAATTTATTTTAATTTATAAAATAATAATAATTAAATCTAAAATATCCCAAATCTGATCTAGATTAAATAAAAAATTTTTGAAATATATCTCTTGATCTGATCAGATCTGAACGAACCTGGTCCGGAAAATCAGGATTTCCCTTCAACTGGTATCAGAGCTAGGTTCTAAAAGTGTTTAGATCTGATTTTAAATTTATTCTATTTAAAAAATAAGTAATTTTAGATGTCACATGAGATGTGATCAGATCTAAAATTAGAAAAAAAAAATTTAAAATTAAATGATTTAGATCTAAGATTCGAAAATATGCATGACTAGTTCTAAAATAGAATAGTTCTATAGAACAGCCTTGTATGTTTTCAATTTAATTTGATTAAAATATATTTTAGATCTATTTATTTACTATTTTTTGATATTATAATGGTTATAATAACATCTAAGAAATAGCAAATAAAAATTATTTAATTTTTAAACATCGTATGAGA
>QRFJ01002367.1:66920-139033 GCA_006176705.1 Cocos nucifera
TTATATGTTCCTGATTAAGGCGTTCCTCTTGGCCGTCCGGTCATAAGAACGAAGAAGGATTTAAAGGCCCTCTCCTCCCATCGATGGGGTGTTCTTATGACATGTAGGAGTGCTGCACATTCATCCTTAATCAAAAATTCAAAACTTACTTTCTGCAAAACCCTAGATCCTGAAACCCTAGGATTTATTATGCATATTTTGTTTATGAACCCTACTTAATTAAGAATTAAGATTATGAAATATTAATTAGGTCTAAAATTGAGAATTTTAGATCTAAGACATATTCATAATACTGGGTTCGGGCTTGGGTAGCTCAATTAGGTCTAAGTGGTTGATCAAACCGAATCAAGAGTTGGTTAGATGGGATCAACAATGCTTAAATTGACCAGCCTAATAGGATTAAGTCTGGGTCAAGATCGAGTCACATGAGTGATCGATCAGCTAAGACCTAATTAGGCTCAGAGGTTAGAGTCTAGGATTATAGGCTAACCCAATTGGTTCTGGCTCAATAATTTGGTGTCTAAGGTAAGTTTGGCACATACGACCGACTGATTTTTAATTGGGAGCTACTCGACCTGAATGCATTCTTGTCGAGTTAATGGCATATCCCTTCCACCGATCTCACTTACCTGACCATATTTGTTGGCAAAGTCCAGATCTGAGGTAGCCAATAATTTGAGCTAACCCATGCCACTAGGTTAGTCATAATTGCTATGACTATGTCAAGTCTAGTTTAATGAGACCTAAATCAAATCTCCCTAAGAAAAGATTAAGTCTAAGGTCTTTCGCTATTGTAGATATGCTGACCCTTTTCAGGGTTGATTGTTCTTGGCTGGTTACAGTGGTTCAGTTGCACCAAAAAGATACAACCATATCTATTAGGCATTGGATGCTACGGGCTGGAGGATGGATTGGGCTTAATATTTTGGATATGCTGAGAGACTCAATTAGGAATCCCATCTATGCAAATGATGGGTCTGACTTAACTAACAAGTGGATCAATATTTCGGGCACGATGAGATTCATGAATTAGAGATCAAATTTAGGTGCACCATGATTAGAGAATTATTGAACAAGAGTTGTTCACTCAATGTCTAACCCATCACCAATAACTATTAGGTGAGGTAATGAGTCAGTTGGTGGGATCGCACCACCCACTAGAAATCATTAATCGTGGAGGTTTTCGCATTTCTATAGAGAAAGTGTAGAAATCTGAGAAAATGGTGAGAGCTAATTTGTTTAAAAATAAAACTCCTAAACAAATTGGTCAAGTCTTAATTACATTATCTAACTAGAAACTTTGACTCTCTACAGAAAAATATCTGCTTCCAATCCACTATCACGTATCTTGGACACCCATAGACTGATCGAATCCGATTATAAGGATTGGCTCCGAAACTTCAAAATCATTTTAGATTTCGAGAAGTTAACTCATGTATTAGACTAGGACCCCCCTACCTTACCAGCTCATCCATCCGCTAAACAGAGAGCATCTCTTGACAAGTGGATGGACGAAGATAATAAGGCCAGATATTATATGTTGGGCTCGATGTCTGATGAGCTTCAGTACCAATATGAAGATATCAGGACTGCTTGCCAAAAGTTGGCTCACCTACAAGAGATGTTTGGTGAAAAGAGTCGCGCAGCCAAGTATCAAGTCACTAAACAACTGTTCAGGGCTAAAATACATGATGGACAATCAGTCTAAGATCATTATCTGATGATGATCAAGGATTTGGAAGAGCTTGAGAAGCTCGATGTTAAGTTGGACCTGGATCTGCAGAATGATATAATTCTACAATCATTGACTGATGCATATGAGCAGTTCATCATGAACTACCATATGCGTAAACTTCAAAATTCTCTGACTGAGCTTATGAACATGCTAGTTACTACTGAGCTTTCTATGAAAGATTCTAAAGGCTCAGTACTTGCTATGGAATAAACTTCTTCCAAGAGAAAGTCTTTTGGAAAGAAGAAGAAGTCTATGAAAAAGCAAAAGGTGGAAGGAGGAAAGAAGAAAAAGGCAGAGCTGAAGAAGAAGGCCACTGACAAAAAAAAGTATTTCAATTGCAACACTGACGACCACTGAAAGTGGAACTATCCTACTTACTTGGCCACCCTAAAGAATAAGGAGGTAGGTCCGTCTAGAGGTATGCTCATTATTGAGTCTAACCTTATGATTTCTTCTGCATTCAGTTGGGTGCTTGACTTTGATTCTAGTGCTCATTTGTGCACTTCCATACAGGATCTTGAGGATAGCAGGAGGCTGAGAGATGGTGAGATGATCCTATGCATCAAAAATGGAGCAAGAGTTGCTGCTGTGGTCGTAGAAACATACCCTCTTCGACTATCATCTAGTTTAGACTTAGTATTAAAAGATTATTATTATGTGCCTGTAGCAAGTAGAAATTTGATTTCTATTTTATATTTAGGACAACAAGGCTATGTAACTAGTTTTCTTAAGGACCATTATAACATTCTTTATGAAAAAAATAAAATTGCAAGTAGTTTTCTTATTAACGGTCTTTACCTATTACATATTGATGTATCTTTTTTTAATATTGAGCAAAATGTGAATGTTATAAAGCCAAAACAACCTAGGGATAGTCCAAATGATAGGTATATATGGCACCTAAGATTAGGTCATATAGCAGAAGATAGGGTTAACAAGTTGAAGAAAATCGAACTATTAAGTTCATTGACTTTCGAGTCATATCCAATTTGTGAATCTTATCTTCATGGCAAAATGACTAAGCTTCCTTTTGTAGGACATGGGGAAAGGGCCACAGATCTTCTTGTCCTAGTATACACTAATGTGTGCGGCCCATTTGATGTATCGACTAGAGGCAACTTTGTCTACTTCATAACCTTTACCGATGATTTATCTCAGTATGGGTATGTGTATCTTATGAGACATAAGTCTGAAGCTTTTGAAAAATTCAAAAAATTTAGACATGAAGTAGAAAAACAAACTGAAAAACCGATTAAGGTTCTTCTACCAGATCGAAGAGGTGAATATCTTAGTCAAAAATTTTTGGACTATCTCAAGAAAAATGGCATAGTCTCTCAATGGACTCCACCTAGAATAACTCAACTCAATGAGGTGTCAGAACGAAGGAATTGGACCCTATTAGATATAGTCTGATCCATGATGAGCTTCACAGACTTTCCTGATTTTTTTTGGGGACACAGTCTGTTAAGTGCAATATACTTACTGAATAGGATTCCTTCTAAAACCGTTCCTACCACACCGTATGAGATATGGCATGGTAAGAAACTAAGTCTTAGTCATCTCAAAATTTGAGATTGTCTGACTTATGTCAAAAGACAACAAGCGGATAAGTTAAACTATAAGTCCTTTAGAGCTCGATTTATAGAATATCCTAAAAAGTCATTAGGATATTATTTCTACATTCCAGAAGATCACAATGTGATTATGAGTCAACATGCCATCTTTTTTGAAAAATAGTTTATTCAAGATAGCGGCATTGGAAAGTAGATCAAGCTCAAGGAGAAAGTCTTACAAGAGCAATGAGCTAAGGACCAAATGGAACCAAATCAGGTTGAGCCAATACAATCACAACCTCCTCCATCTTATAGATCGATAAGGATTTTTCGTCCCCCTGAGAGGTACTTAGGTACTATTTCAGAAAAAGTAGAGAAAATGTTCCTCGTAGGTAATGGGGTTCATGGTGATGATCCCAAAATCTATGATAAGGTGATATCAGATATCAACTCCGAGAAATGGTTAGAGGCAATGAAGTCAGAAATTGACTCGATGCACTCAAACCAAGTCTGGATCTTGGTAGATCCACCAGAAGGTATAGTACCTATTGGGTGTAAATGGATCTACAAGAGAAAGATTGGTGTAGATGGAAATGTCGAGACATTCAAAGCTAGATTAGTGGCAAAAGGATATAGTCAACGTGAAGGCATTGACTATCAGGATATCTTTTCGCGAGTAGCTATGCTAAAATCCATCCGCACATTGCTTGCTATTGCAGCTTATTTCGATTATAAAATATGGCAAATGGATGTTAAAATGACATTCTTAAATGGATACCTTGAGGAAGATATCTATATGGAATAGCTGCTAGGTTTCACATCCAATGATGCTGATCATAAGATATGCAAGCTGCAAAGGTCCATATATAGACTTAAGCAAGCATCTCAGAGTTAGAATACTCATTTTAATGATGTGATCAAATTATTTGATTTCATCAAGAACGAGGAGGAACCATGTGTCTTCAAAAAGGTTAGTGAGAGTGCTATTATTTTTCAAAGGTTAGTGAGAGTGCTATTATTTTTCTCATATTGTACGTGGATGATATCCTCCTTATTGGAAATGATATTCCCATGTTGACCATAGTTAAAATGTGATTATCCAAAGAATTCTCCATGAAAGATCTAGGAGAAGCATCCTTTATTCTAGAAATTAAGGTCTATAGAGATAGACCGAATAAGATGCTAAGACTTTCATAGAAAATGTATATAGAGGAAGTGCTAAAGAGGTTTAGCATGGAAAACTCTAAGAGAAGATTAGTATCCTTCAGACATGACATTCATCTCTCCAAGACGATGTGCCCTAGTACACTTGAGGAGATAGAACACATATGCAAGATCCTTTATGCTTCAGCAATAGGGAGCCTCATGTATGCCACGTTATGTACACGTCTTGATATAGCCCATGTTGTGAGTGTCACGAGCAGATATCAGTCGAATCTAGATGAAGAATACTGGACTTCTGTGAAATGTATCCTTAAGTACTTGAGAAGAACTAAGGATATGCTGTTGGTTTTTAGTAATGGAGAATTTCAAGTCCAGGGTTATACAGACTCAGATTTTATGTCTAATATAGATGATCGAAAGTCAACATCTGAAAGTCTGTTTGTGTGTAATGCTGGTGCTGTCGGTAAGAAAAGTTCCAAGTAGACAGGGATAGTAGATTCCACCATGGAAGCAGAGTACACGCTATGTCAGAAGCTGCGAAGGAGGCATTCTGATATAAGAAGTTCACCATAGAGATCAGAGTGATGCCATCAGATGCCATTCTCCTATACTGTGATAATAATGGCACCATAGTCCTTGCTAAGGAGCTAAGGTCTTACCAGAAATCTAAGCACATCAAGCGGCGATACCACCTCATTCGCGATTACCTTGAGAAAGATTACGTCGAGGTCAAGAGAGTCGACTCTGCAGACAATGCGGCAGACCCACTCACAAAGCCATTGTAGCCCACCTTGAGAAGATGGGACATAGATTGTAGCCAATTGGCTTTAGGTCAAGTAGGAGTTTGTTAGATATATATGTCCTAGAAGCCAAAATTGCCTGACACTTGTTATACACTTCTAAGAGCAAAATTATAATTTTAACTATAAATAATAAAATAAATTATTTTCTATCATAATGTATATTTAGTGTCTGTGATACATCCCTTGAGTTAATGGCAATGATAATTCTTATTTTCAAGAGTTGAAAATTGAAGACATGAATTTTCATTATTAACTCATAAAATGCTCCCGACCGTAGGATCGTCATGAGAATGGTGATTGATTCGAAAGGTTGGTGTACAATCGCTTTTTTATAGTAGATGAGTCTTGAGTCTATGATGTAGAGATATCAGAGCGAGGTATAGGTACTCATTAGAGAACGAGGGCACTGAGCATGACCACCTCGAGCAGTCATAAGAAAGTCTACCTTCTCATTGATGATTGGCTCGAAGCTGTAGTAGTGTGTCTGATTCTTTGACCTGAGGTGCATCGGTAGTTCACCTTGAGGGTGTTATAGTTTGACTATACCATGACTCAATCTCCTAACCATCTAGAATCCTGAGGTGTATGTTGGCTATAGCATGTTCATTATAGGAATTGGATTGCACCAAGAGAAAATCTATCTATCTCGGTAGATGAAGAGCAGCCCTATGATGATCATGAGAATCAAGTCCATAAGCCCATGGCCATGGTAGAGTGAAATGATAGAAAGAGTTTCTATTTAGGTTTTCACATTGAATTTGAATCGAATGATTAATTCATATGATGAAAATTAGGGCTTGACGAGTTCACCTTAACCCTAAACCGATCGGGGCTCAAGATAGAAGAACATAATCACACATGTAACTACACCGAGAGGTTCATTTTTAGTTCTAATGGATTGCCACCATATACTGCTAGATGTCACTGATGGATTTTGGGAGTAATTAGAATGATTTGGATGATCAATCATTCTAGTTATCTGAATCAAAAAAGTTCTGATCCATTGGAAGGTGTTTCGATGATGTCGATGATAGAGATTGCGACATATCTCATTACCATATAGAATTGAATCTAATTGGATTACACAAACAAGAGTTTGGATCTAGATATCATCAATTAGACTAATCCAATTCAATTGATTTGAATTAGATTCAATTAGGTTCAAGAAAATCATGCTAGCACACGATTGAGCCTAAAGTTCTCCTTTAATAATCATTAAAAGTTATCTCGATTAAGCCAAATATATTTGAGCTCACTCAGGTACCTTTACTTGGTTTGACTGGAGCTTATCCAGGTCACAAAAGGATTGTCTTAATCTATGAGATAAATTTAAGATAACACCTACCATTTTCCATCACCTACTAATTCTTATCTTTTGGCTTTAGTCAAACGTTGACCTTTGACACATAGACAACTGCCCATGTATCATGCATCCATTAGAGAGCAGATAGGGGTTTGTCCCTCCTACTAGAAAGAGGAAAGGAGGGGGTGCACACCTAGGGAGGTGTGCACCCAAGGATAATGACGTCTAGAGTCCCATATAGATGGGACTCCAGGTTGCTTCTTGGCATCAAACTAGGTGGCGCCAAAGACTCCACTTTGACTAGTCTTGATGCCACCTAAGGATGTTGGAGAGGAGCTCTCATCTGATTGGATCAAGTGATATTATCCCACCAATCAAATTTAGATCTGATTGCATGAAGAGATGTGATTGGCTGGGATGATGTGGCACTGCATGGCGCAGCAGGATCTATATAAACCCTATCTATGCCTAGGCTTAGTGAGGTTTTCCCCTTACCCATGCCACTAGCCATCTCCCTCTCTGCTCCATGCCTACCTCTGATCCTCTCTCTCCTCTCCATGCCCAAGGGGCTTTGGGATTCAATATTGGTGCGATCTAAGTAAGAAAAAGGCGACAAGAATGGAAGAAGGCAGCACTACTGCAAGAGACGACATCAGATCTTCAAAAGTTATTTTGAAGACCTTCAAGATCAGATCCAGATCTAATCTTTGGAGAAATGATTGAGAAAAAGTAGATATCCAAAATCTATCCGAGTGGATACTGGTAGAGGCCAAGCGATTGCATGGCTACGTCTAGAACCTCAGGCAATCAGCAGGATCATCACAGGATAATAAGATTATCCAAGAACAAGGTATAAATTTAATTTAATTTAATTTACTTTTATTTTATTTTATTAGATTCATCAAATTAGATCTGAAAAGTATCAGATCTGATTTAGATCTAAGAAATTTTTTTTTGAAATATTCCTCTTGGTCAAATCAGATTTGAACGAACCTGACCTAGAAAAATAGATTTTTTTCTTCATATATATATACATGCTTAGATTATTTCTTAGATTAGATCTAATTTATAATCTAATTATTAAATCTAAACTTAAAAATTATGATCATACAAACTGATATAAGATTTTCCTACTGTAAGGTTTACCCCTTACACTGGAGAAGTTATCTTAGATCATGTAGATCTATTTCTTATTATAAATTTATTAGATGTGATCTAATTTTATTTATGATTTATTAGATTTAAAATAATTTTAGATTTAAAATAATTTTAGATTTAAAAATAAAAATTTTACATTTTATGAACTGATTATAAGATTGTCCTGTTGTAAGATTTATCCCTTATAGTAGAGAGGTTGTCATAGTACGTGCTGATTTAAAATATTGATCATAAAATTTTAGATTAAATTTAAAAAATTTATGATCTAATTAAAAATATCTTAATATAATTTTAATCATCATAAATATGTTAGATTTGATCTAAGGTAATTTATGATTGATTGAAATTAAAATCATTTCAATTACATGAATCTATTTAGATTAGATCTAAAATAGTTTCATGCTTATCTTATTTACATATTGATTATGAATCAAACATGCAACTTAGTTAGTAGAACCTAATCACACAGGTAGCTGCACCAAGAGGTTCGTATTCAATTTTGATGGATTGCCACCACATATTGCTAGGTGTTACTGTAGATTTTGGGACTAACTAGAATTGTCTTGATAATCGACGATTCTAATTAGATGAATCAAAAGAGTTTTGGTCCATCGAAAGATATTTCGATGATGTCGATGATGGAGATCGTGATATGTCTCATTACCATATAGAACTAAATATAACTAGATCATAAAAATAAGAGTTTGGATCTGGATGTTATCAATTAGGCTAACCTAGTTTGATTGATTTGGATTAGATCCAATCATGTTCAAGAAAATCATGCTAGCACACGATTGGACTTGACTTTCTCCTTTTGTCATCTTTCTAGTTTGTCTCGATTGAGTCAAATTGGATTTGGCTTATTCAAAAACTTTGTATAGATTTATCCTAGTCTAATTGGAGCTTTTCTAATCAAAATAGAGCTTGTCTTGACCAGATCAGGGCTTGTTCTCACCATATTAGGGTTTGTCCTAAAACCATAGGATGGAAATTAAGACAAGGATCTTTTGACCTAGACTTTGCACTAATTGAGGGAGGAGGCATGTGCCCCCTAGAGATTATCTGAGAGTAAATGACCCTAGGTGGTTTGGTATGAAAATAAAGGGCGCACACCCATCCTGGCATGTGCCAATTATGGATAAGAGAGATAGAGTCTTGATGGGATCAAACTCTAAGTATTTTGTGCCATGCGCCAACACTTATTCCTATCCATTTTAGGCACCATTTTTCTAGAATTTTGGCTGACAAAATTAGATGAGATCTGATAAGGGGAAATGGGATTTGAAGGAGAGTCCTTCTGCTTTAAGCAAAGCAGTTGCTTAAAGCATTGGGACTCAAAGGTGGTGCGGAGGTCCATATAAAGACACATACACCCTAGGGTTTCTTCATGCAATTTGTTTATGGCGAAGCCCTACCCCTTTCTCTACTTCTATGCCCCCTCTATTAGGAAACATGTAGGGTTTCATTTATGAATTTCAAAATTTTTTTGAAATATAATGCAGCAGAACATGCAGATTAAACTATTTAATCTATAAATACATATAATCTAATTACTAAATCCTACATCTAGAACCTATAATATGTCATAATGCATTCTTAAATATGAAAATAAAAGATTTGGTATTGATCAAATCAATACCCTAGATTTAGAATAGTTCTAGATCTAAATCCTAGATCACATCTAGGTAAGAGAAGAGATCAAATCTCTTACCTTAGCATGGGTCGAGAACTCTATGGTTGATGTTTATTGTTTCTTTTGGAGCCACACACGCATTTGATCTCTACAGATGATCCTCACGAGGTTGCAACAAACTCGAAGGTTCGTCAAATGAAGATCTGCTCGAAATACTAGTTTCTCATGAATTTCTTTAGATGGTTAATCTAAATTTATTCTTCAAATCTCTTGGACACTCCAAGAGATGAAGAATAAGAAGAGGAATAAGAGAGAAATCCAACATTTGGATCTTCCAAAAATCAGAATTAAAACACATTAGAAAAAAGATCCTAAGAGAAGACAAATCTTCTCTTTCAAAACATCAACGATTAATGTCCTGAAAACATCCTTATGCTAGAACAAGGGAAGACCTTCTCTCCTAGATTTTTTCCATATTTTTAGATCTCACACTTTCTGATTTTTTTCATAAAAAAATTTTACAAAATTTGGAGAAGAAGGGTTCTCAAATAAACCCTAAGAGAAGACCTTCTTCTCTTCTTCTTCTCGCATCAGGACATGATCAGATCATGTCCAAAATGATCACTATGCCCCAACACCTTGGAGCACAGATCCCCATGCCCTCTTCCGCTCTCTCTCTCTTAGATTTTTATCATATAAAAGTCATAAAAAAAAATTGAGAAAATAAATCTTGAAAGAAAATTATGAAAGAAGACTTTCTTTCTTACCTTTGTCTTCATCAAGACATCAACATTTTGTTAGAAAATATGTTCCAAAGTCAATCATCAGCCTATTGACGGTTGAGCTACATTGTATTTATAATTGATTCATTAATAAATAAAATATATTTTTGATATTCTTTTCATCATAAAGTATTCATCTTCTAACAAACTTCATTATTGTGATGAAGTCCTTATGACTGTTTAGCTTCGATAAAGAGAGAATTTATCAATTAGTCCTTAAATATGCTCATGACCAAATGATAGGCTATTAATTAGGATAACAGTATCTATCGGGCATAGGTCACTGTATGCCATATAGGTTAGTTATCCTTTTAACCAAGAAGTGTGAAGACACTGATATGGCATACAAATGAGATGTAGGAGTACATCATCATTGAACGTGATCAACTCCAGAGCATTCCACTATCGAGAATATCTTTGATGGGATATAGGTATAAGTATCCCTTAGACCTGAGATTACCTTAGTGACTTGCAAGCAACTCATTGTATTTCGATATCGAACTAACTAAATTTTTAATTCAGAAATAGAAAGCTTTTGGATATAGTCAAGTACTTACAAAGTTAGAATGTGATCAAGATGGAATTGATCACTCCAAGAGTTGGAGAAAAATGTATCACTATATTTCAATATAGCAAAATCTTGGTCAGGATAATCCATCAGATGAATTTGATATTTTGAAATACAATGTGGACAACCTTATTAGAGTTGACAGTTAAACTCTAAGGTGTCCTACGAGCATTTTGGTTAAGGGGATGAATTATACAGAAACTATATCTGCATGGGTTCTAAGGATGTTGTTCTACACATTCGACCTATCCGACTGTTGGGTACCATTACTAGATGGTCACTTTGATTAAAACAAAAATTTATTCTTGTACTACTGGCTTAGGTTCAAACCTATGAGGTCACACATACATTAGAGTTCATGATCCGATCGGATGGTTGATCAACGATTAAGAATCATTCTAGGGTTAAACGATCAATACGATTGATGTTTAACCTAGTCCAAGTGTTGCAAGAGGATTGATTAGTAATTAGATTGCTAATTGACTTAATTTGATTAAGAAAAAGAATTAAGATTAAGTCAAATTAAATATAATTTAATTAAATTTGATTTGTACTTGATTGGATCAAGTCCAATTGGTTTATTGCATAAGCCAAGTGCAAGGAAGAACTAGTCCTAGTTCAACTAGGACTTGGGTCTACCCAATTTCCTTATTTAATTAAAAAATTAAATTAAAATTAAATTATATTTAATAAAATTTTTTGATTTGATTTGGTTTGAGAAACTATGTTGGACCAAGTTAAAATAAGAATCCTAGTAAGACCAGAAACTTCTCTCCTTGTGCCACCTTAGTCCCAACGCCCACCCTTCATGCCCCCTTTGATCTTGCATGAATTCTCCATACCCAAGAGAAGCCCACCACATCCCAAAGTCCTCCTCTTTCCTTCTTACATAGTAAATTAAGTGTGGACCAAGTCGAAGTAGGAATTGATTTTGATTTCAAATTCTATGAGATAGAATTTTAGGAAACCAAAACTCTTCCTATAGTGCACCGATTCCATCCAAATTTTTTTTGAGATTTTTATGGATTTTAGAGAGGTCTTTGTATGATAAAACCTGATTGTTTATAGTAGAAAAGAAGGAGGGGGCGCCCAAGAGTTGGGCGCCCCTTGTCTTGCCCAATTTGGACATTCCTTGTCTATGTATTTGACCTACACAAGGACTCCTCTATATCTCTCTATACAGGATGAATTTTAGACTTATTTTTGGAGATATTCTAGACAATTGAGAGACCTTTAGGGTGTATAAAAATTTAGGATAAAGAGTATTGGGGCATGGGGATTTCATAGACACCAATCTAGGTGTCTAGATGAGAGAACAAAGAAGAAGAAGAAGGATTCTTCTTCTAGGATTTTTTCTTTGATCTTTTCCTCCTTTAAAGTTTTTTGAGAGGTGTCTCAGGTTCAAAATCTCTTCTCCTTCCTTTTAAAAATTGAAGAGTCCAAGATTTGAAGAAGGTGGTTTCAGATCGACCATCAAAGAAGGATTAGCATAGTACTAACATACTGTGCTTATTTCCTGCATCGGACTTTTGATTGTGGTTCGTGGGATCGTGTGGATGACTCCTAGAAGTCGAACACATGTGCAGCTCACAACATCATCCTCAAGTCTGGATCAGCAAGTTAGAATGTCTAACTTGCACAGGTAATAGAACTGATCTATTGTTTTCATACCAGCATTAGATGTAGTGTATATACATGTTGATGTGATCAACATGTTTTAGTTTCTTCTTTAGATTTTAATTTATAATTTTAAAATATGCTATGATTATGTAATAGATTTTATATCTAGGATATTTTTTAGAATTTAAAATTAATTTTGATTAATTTTAGTCTTTCGTTGTCTGATCTTAAAAAGGTTTTAAGATCTAGCCCTGAAATCCTAGATCTGGTTCCTTCACATTTGATGTCCAAAAGAAAGAATTTCCTCCAAGATTGTTGGTGCCTATAATCTCCCATGCCTTCTCCTCTTTTTCTCTAATTTTACCATGAAAAATCTGAGATATTTGACACCATCTCCCTATCTAATAGGAGGCGCCACAAATATAAGGAAGACTATGTCAAATGACCTAGTCAAACTTTGAAATAATGGGGCGTCCAACTCTTGGATGCCCCTTCCCCTATTTTTCCTAGATGGAGATTAAGAAACCATGCACACTCTAGGAAAAAGGGATACAAAAAGAAATAAAATGGTGTGGAAAAAATTGGCACAAGAAGGAAAGAGGTATTTTGGTCAAAAGGGACTCTTTCAAAAAGGAACAAATCCAAACGACTTTTTAAAATGGATAAAATCAGATTTGATTCAAAATCTCTAGAATAAGGGGTGTGGGAAAACATTCCTTAGGTGTGGAAATCTTAGAAAAAATCTAGAAATAAAATTAGTGGGCATGGGCTTTTAGGTGGCATAAGAAATGTGAGAGAGTCCCAATCCAACTAGGACTCTTCCTATTTGATTAGGTCAGAACAATTTTGAATCCAATTAAAATAAGATTAGTGCAAGCCTAATTATGGGTGATCCTAGTCCAACTAGAAATTCAATTAAGTTTGGTTTAAATCATATTTAAATTTAATTTAAATCCTAATTGAATTAAAAATTAGGTGCACTCAAATCCTAGTCCAACTAGAAATTATTTTTTTCTTGCAATTGGCTTATCCAATAAACCAATTAAATTTAATCTAATTAAGTCCAAACTAATTCTAATTAAATCTAATTTAATTAAAATTGATCTCAGCCTGATTGTTCAATTAGATTCAGCCAATTAGTAATCCAATTATTAATCGATCCTCGTACAACACTTGCATTAGGTCAAATATCAATCGTATTGATAGTTTGACCTAAGAATGATTCTCAATCATCGCTTAACCATCTGATTAGGTTACAACATCTTATGTGTGTGATTCTATAGGTTTGAACCTAAGCTGGTAGTATAAGAACTAATTTTTGTACCAATCAAAATAACCATCTAGCAATGGTTTTCGATGTTCGGATAGGTCAAATGTATGCAAAGCAACATTCTTAGGACTCTGGCCCATGGTTACCATATAATTCATCTCTATGATCAATAATGCTCAAGACAACTTTAAGTATGCTATCAACACTCATACAAGTCATCTCTATTATGTCTCAAAATTTTACAAATCCCATGATTTCTCACGAGGATTACCCATACATAGGTTTTGCTAAATTGAAACACAATGAGATATTCTCTTTCTGAAGCTAATCAGGAGTGGTCAATCCCATCTTGACTCATACACCGACTTCACAAGTACTTGACTATACTCAGAAATCTTCTGAATGTATATTAGAAATACAAACAGTCCGGCATCAAAGTATAGTGGGTCACCATGATGATCTCAGATCAGAGGGACACTTATACCCATTGGCCTTAGCTAGCTACTCTTGACAGTTGAATGCTACATTGATCATGTTCAGTGCAGATGTACTTCTATATCTCATCTGAATGCCATACCAGTGTCTCCACACCACTTGATTGCGAGGATAATCAATGCATATGGCATACAATGACCTACACTCGATAAGTTATCGTCCTTATTAATAACTTATCATTTGATCATGAACAGTTTAAGAACCATCTGATAAATCCTTCTTTATCGATTGATTATGGTTCTAAGAATTTCATCATAATTTAGAAGTTCATTTAAGAAAGATAGAACTTCTATGATGAATTTGCTAAATAACTATTATTATTAGATAATTCATATACTAATTTCAATCATCTACCACTTAGATGATTGGCTTTAGGATACATTTTTCAACAACTCTCACTTGAAGTAAAGCCAATTAGAATGATATCAAATATCTTATCTTCTACTTGAGTTCGTAGAACTCCTTAGTTCTGAGATCTTAACAAATGGGTCTATTAATTTCTTCTTTTTCATTGATCTTCCAAAGATCGATGTCATCCTGATCTAAAAACAAAGGAGATAGCGATGTAGAATATGCTGGTCCTTCGGTTCTTTAGCCTGAGCTATTATTCCAGTGCTACGATAGGACTGAACCATCGATGGAGGATGCCACTCCTAACCTGCTAATGAACCACAGTAACTATACTGCTTACATGGCAGCATCATATGCCACGATGTACTCTACATCACTAACTGAATAGGCTAAAGTATCCTACTTGGAATCTTTCCAGTAGATTACTCCTATAATTAGGATATGATCCGATATTCTCTTATTGTTATCTTGTTCTGATTGAAATTAAAACATCCACATATTTTAAGTCAGTATTTTCATATTTTAGTCACTAGATCTTAGTATTTTTCAAATACTTAAGGATTGTCTATACAATCTTCTAGTGGTTCTCACTTAGATCAGACTGGTATCTACTTACTACTATTAGTGAGTATATCATATTTGATTTTGAACATGGAGAGATTAGATAATAGCCAAACCTTTATTCTTTCTAATGCTAGAATGTCATTCTCGATTAAGAGAACTTCATCCACAAACAACACAAGGAATAACACTATAGAACATTTTGCCCAACTACAAATGCAGGGATTGTCTTTGTTTATAACAAAGACATACATTCAAAATGTATGTTCCAAAATTGAGAAAATAACCAAACAGGCTTTACAAGTCTTTACCTTCCTGTCTGCACTGCTCTGATCCTTTTCAAAATCCATTCACATCCAATGAGTTTTATCCCTTCAGGTGAATCTTCTAGTGTCCACACACTATTGTTTTTCATGAAATTCAATTTGGATTATGTGGCTCTAAGCCACTTCTCAGAGTCAAACCACTGCATTGCATCCCTATAGGTGATCGGATCCTTGTTGTTCTTATTGAGCTCAATAGGATCGTCATCCCAGACCTAGATAATGAATTATCTATCTGGCTGATACTGTACTTTACCAAATCTTCTTAAAGGTGCAACTTTAATGGGCTCCGAATTTGATCTGATCAAATTTGGTTCTATAGGTTTACTAGATTATGTCGGTTCTTTTCTACTAGTCAAATTTTCCTAAGTTCAACTTGATAGGTATTAGTTCCTTCTCTAAGGAACTCCTTTCAGAAAGAAATGCCCTTCTACTGATGAACATCTTACGTTCTTCAACATGGTAGAATTAATAACCTTCAAATACCTATTGATCAGGACCCAAGTTTATGTATATGCAAACCTTTGACATAGGCCATTCAACTCCAAACCTGAAGGTGAGAGAGTCTAGGCCTACGTCCGATCCATATCTCATATGAAGATTTACAATAGATTTACTCAGTATATTTTCAGAGTAAAATAAGTAGTCATAATAGCACAATCCTGAAATAGGCAGATAAGTGAATCCTATCATGGATTGAACCATATCTATCAATGTTCAACTTCTTCTTTTAGATACACTATGTTCTAAAAAGGAATCTATTAAGAGAGAATCCTATTCTCTCCTATATATGTCACAAACTTATTGGATAAGTATTCATCTCTTCGATCTAATCGAAGAGTTCTAATACCATTTTTAGTTTGTTCTCCTATTTCATTATTGAATTGTTTAAACATTTCAAATGATTCAAGCCAGATGCACCCATGCCCAAATAGGTCGTCTGTAATGAAATATTAATATATTCCTTTGGCACTTAAGTTCATAGGTCCACATACATCACTATGTATGAGATTTAGAACTTTATCAGCTCCTTCATTTTTTTCAGTAAAAGGTAACTTTATCATCTTTCTTAGAAGATAAGACTCACAGGCTATGAATGATTCACAATCATTGATGTCAAGATTTTTCTCTCAAGCTAACCCGTTTATCCTGTTCTTGTCAAGATGAGTAAGCCTATAATGCCAAAGATAGATATCCATGACATAATCTAACTTGGATGTTTATTAAATATGTACATTACACTTAATAGACTTTATAAATATTAAATATCATTTCTTTATTTTCATGTATTATTATAATATTATTCATAATAATATCACAACAATCCCTTTTTATTGATCAATGATAACCATCTTTGACTAAAAGGCCAACAAAGATCATATTTATCATAAACGATGGACAATGGTTACAATCACTCAAAATGACATCTTTTAAAAATAAGCTTAATAATTTTTAAAGCTAGGATTGGAACAAGACTTTCATCCCAAATGTTCAGATATTTTTCATCATTTTCAAACATTCCACTTACCTAATGTCCTTTAAATGAATTACATAAGACCACCGGTATCTAATATTCAGGTAGTAGAATTATATATAGAAAAATTTTAAAATATTATCATATAACATTCTTGATAAGAAACTCTTGCTCCTTTCTCTTTGTTCAGCCTGTTAGGGTCAATGAAAGTAAGATAATTCTTCTTCCTATGACCCTGCTTCTAATAGTAGAAACACTATGCCTGATTTAGATCAATTTTGGACTAATTATTTTAATTGGGCTTAGAAGTGCCAATACGAACCAATTCA
Organism: Cocos nucifera; assembly: GCA_006176705.1. Lineage (NCBI taxonomy): Eukaryota > Viridiplantae > Streptophyta > Magnoliopsida > Arecales > Arecaceae > Cocos > Cocos nucifera. The sequence goes on from QRFJ01002367.1 coordinate 84,043, forward strand.
TACTACTGGACCAAATTCAATTTTTGATACTAATTATTGAAGTTGGGTCCCACAAGTCATTATTATCTTAACAATGATTGGAGCAATCAGTATTTAGCCTTATTTTGTGAGAAAAGAGAACATAGATCTAATGTATATGAATTATATTAAGCCTAGAGACTTGGACTTTGGTTTTAAGGTTCTTCCACTATTTTATTCAAATTGGTAGCCTCTACCTCCAATTCAAAAAATTACTTTAATTTTTTAGTAGGTACTAGGATCCACGTAGACTACACACATGCCCGACTTTGGTTAGCCAACCCATGTGCATCTATGGATAGGTTTATTAATCAATTATTTCTCCAAACAACTTCTAGTAATTTAATTTTGCTCCAGAAACTTAATAAGTAGGCTTTGGCCTCTACTATAAGGATTCGGTTAGGTCCAACCATTAACATGACCATACTTGGTGCATCTAACCAATGAATGATTAAGTCCAACTTTAGTTAGCCAACCTAACCACCATTAGAGAGATACTTCCAAGTTATCATATTATGAATGATAATTTTATTAGTCAATAAGCACTAGGCCTTTGGGCCTCCAATGATTATTGAGTTAATAGACCCATTATCATCCAACTTAATGGGAGGCTATGACTTAGTTATCTCCATAACTTTGTTATTTTAAGAACCTAATAATTTTAGAAGATTTAAATTATTTATGATTTAAGGATAGAAAGGACATGAATCAATTTGCTCCCATTGACTTCACCAAGTCAAGTCCTCACACTGACTTCTCAAGTCATTTATGAGAACTAGGATCAATATCGGTCCATGGGCATCTAGATCATTCTCACTGAATAAAATCATTCTCACTGTTTTTCTATATGATATGGGTTAGCATGAATCAATGAGCAATCAAGACCTGATTAATCACATTGGCCAGGTAAGTAAGATCGATGGAAGGGTCTGTCAAGGCTTGCCTTAGACACCATAAAAAATGGCCAAGTAAACAGGCTGCCAATTAAAAACCACTAGTCTGGGATGCCAGACTTATCTTAGACACCAATTGATTTATCAGTTTTGATTTGGTCTGTCTAAAGACTCGAGCTCAACCACTGAGCCACAATCAGTATCTATGTATTAGATGGATGGATTTTGATCAACTACATGTTGAAAAATGTATCCTAAAACCAATCATCTAAGTGATAAATTATTAGAATTAGTATATGAATGATCTAATAATAATAGTTATTTGGCTTATTCATCATAAAAGTTCTATCTTCCTTAAATGAACTCCTAAATTATGATGAAGTTCTTAGAACCATAATCAATCGATAAACAAGGATTTATCAGATGGTTCTTAAATTGTTCATGATTAAATGATAAGTTATTAATAAGGATGATAACTTATCGAGTGTAGGTCGCTGTATGTCATATGCACTGGTTGTCCTCATAATCAAGTGGTGTGGAGACACTGGTATGGTATTCAGGTGAGATGTAGGAGTATATCTATACTGAATGTGACCAATGTAACACTTTACTATCAAGAGTAGCTAGCTAAGATCAATGGGTATAAGTATCCCTTCGACCTGAGATCACTATGCTGACTTGCAAGCAACTCACTATACTTTGGTGCTGGACTGTCTGTATTTCTAATATAGGTTTGAAAGATTTTTGAGTATAGTCAAGTACTTGCAAAGTTGGTGTGTGAATCAAGATGGGATTGACCACTCCTAATTAACTTCAGGAAGAGAATGACTTGCTATATTTCAATTTAGCAAAACTTAGGCCTGGGTAATCCTCGTGAGGTGTCATGGGATTTGCAAAATTTTGAGACATAATAGAGATGACTTATATGATTATTTGGTAGCATACTTAAAGTTGTCTTAAGCATTATTGGTCATAGGGATGAATTATACAGTAACCATGGGTCAGGATTCTAAGAATGTTGCTTTGCATACATTCGACCTATCTGGACGTCGGGAACCATTGCTAGATGAAAACTTTGATTGGTATAGAAATTAGTTTCTATGCTACTAGCTTAGGTTCAAACCTATGGAGTCATACACATTAGAGCTTGTAATCTGATCAGATGGTTAATCAATAATTGAGAATCATTCTAAGGTCAAACTATCAATGCGATTGATATTTAACCTAATGCAAGTGTTGCAGGAGGATCGATTAGCAATTGGATTGCTAATTGGCTCAATTTGATTGAGAAATTAGGCTGAGATCAAGTATAATTGAATTAAATTTAATTAAAATTAGTTTAAAATTAATTAAATTAAATTTAATTGGTTCATTAGATAAGCCAATTGTAAGAAAGTACAAGTTCTTGTTAGACTAGAACTTGAGTGCATCTAATTCCAAATTGACTTGAGATTTAAATCTGATTTAAATATGATTTAAACCTAATTCAATTGAGCTTCTAGTTGGAGTAGGATCACCCTTAATTGGGTTGTATTTAATCTGATTTAAAGAAGATTTAAATTGGGTTCAAACTTATTTTGACCTAGTCAAATTGGAGGAGTCCTAGTTCTACTGGGACTCTCTCTCTTTCCTTATGCCTAAGAAAGCCCACACCCATACTTCATTTTTAGAAGTTAACATAACTTAATTACATGCCTAAGAATTATTTCTCATGCCCCATAATCTGGAGGTTTTGGAATAAATTTTGAATTGGTCAAAATTGGAAAGTAGTCATGCATGGGATTCTATTTGATAGAGTCCTTAAAACCTAAAACTCTATCTTTCTCTCTCTATGGAAACAAACTTCATGCCTCCCATATTGTTTTGTGCCCTTTTCCTATCCTTTTAGAAATGTTTTTGCTGGTTCTCCACATTGAGAAAGGGATGGGGTGGCATCCAAAAGTTGGACGCCACCAAGAGTCCTTCTAAGACTAGTCTTTGACCTAGTCTTTGGTTGTTAACCCATGCCTCTTTTAAAGGCCCTTTGAGGATGTGATAAATCCCAAAAAATTCATGGAAAACTAGAGGAAAAGGAGGAGAAGGCATGGTGCCAAGATTCTTGAAGAAGAGCCTTCAATTAAGACATCAAAGGTTGATGTCTTGAAGAGACAAGATAAGAGAAGATTATCTTCTCTTTAATTTTCTTTTATGTATTTTTTCTCTTATTTATTCTTTATGATTTTTATGTGATAAAAATTTTAGAGAGAGAGGAAAATGGTTTGGAGATAAGTGCTCCAAATTATTGGGGCATGATGTTCTTTTTGGACATGATTTGATCATGTCCTGATGAGAGAAGAACGTCTTCTCTTAGGGTTTCTTTGAGAATCCTTCTTCTTCTTATTTTTATGGAAATTTTTGAAAGTAAAAGTTAGAGATGTTAGATCTAGAAACATAGAAAAAATCTAGAGGAGAAGGTCTCCTCTTGTCCTAGCATAGAGTTGTTTTCAGGACATCAATCGTTGATGTCCTGAAGGAGAAGATTTATCTTCTCTTAGGATTTATTTTTTTTCTTATTTTATTTTCTGATTTATGAAAGATCCAAGGGTTGGATTCCTTCCTTATTCTTCCTCATGTTCTTCATCTCTTAGAGTATCCAAGAGATCCGAAGAATCTGTATTTGATTAACTATTAGAAAGAATCCATGAGAAGCTAGCACTTTGAGCAGATCTTCGGTCGATGAACCTTCGATCTGTGTTGCAGGTTAGTGTGGATCACCTGTAGTGGCTGGATGCATGTGTGGCTCTAAAAGCAACAATAAAAATCAACTACAAAGTTCTCAACCCGTGCAAAGGTAAGAGATCTGATCTCTTGATAATTAGATATGATCTAGGGTTAGATCTAGAATTATTCTAGATCTAGGTGTTGATATGATCAATACCACTTGTGATTAATTTAATTTCATATTTATATTTGCATCATGATATGTTATTGATCCTTGATGTAGGATTTTGTAATCTTATTACATGCATATTATAGATTAAACTATTTAATCTATGTCTTCCATTGCTTTTATTTCAAAAAGTTTTGAAATCTATACATGTTTCCCAACACTACAACTATTGAAGTGATCTATAGAAATGATGTAATCCTAATTAACTATTAATTAGGTTTGATCAATTTTTTAACTAAGTCCATATTTAATCTAACCTTGGGTCTAACCCAGTTAAGGACCTAATCAAAGTTAACCCATTATCCTTTGACCCATATTTTATGATATTATCTTAGGATCTTCAAATCACAAACCTAGATCCTAAATAATCACTTAATTCTTAATTAAATTCAAAGCTTATGAGTTTGGATTTATGGAACCTCAGAACTAATTTTTGACTTAATCATTGAAAACATTTTTAAATTATAAATAGTTTACATTGAATCATATTCAATATATGGTTTTAGATCTGATTTATTTTAATGTTTTGATCATATCCTAGGATTTCGAATCTAGGATTTTGCAAAAAATAAGTTCTTAATTTAAATTCCATAAAACAAATATATATCATATATATACATTTTAGATTCAAAATAAAAGATACATATCAACATATGCAATAATAGGATCTAGATCTAAACATAGAACACATCAAATGGATCAGATCATAAATCATTTAAAGTTATTTTTAAAATCTAAAAATAAATTATAAATTATTTTAGATCTTATCTAACATATTTATGATTTAGGTCATTCAGGTCAGCACATACTAGGACAATCTCTCTACTGTAAGGGATAAACCTTACAGTAGGACAACCTTATAATCAGTATGTCCGACTCGACATTATTTAAATATAATCTAAATAATCTAAAATAGATCTAACATCTATTTAATTATAGATTTAAAATTAGAGAATGAATCATAAAATTATTTAGATCATATCTAACTTATTCATGATTCAAGAATAGATCAGCACATACTAGGATAATCTCTCCATTGTAAAGGGTAAACCTTACAGTGGAATAACCTTATAATCAATATGTGTGATCTATAGAGTTTTATTTTTTATATTTAATTTACTATAAATATAATCATGTTATAAATGAACCTGGCTCTGATACCATTATTGGAAAATATGCAGGGTTTCATGCATGAATTTCAAAAATTTTTTGAAAGATAATAAAATGGAACATGTAGATTAAACCATTTAATCTATAAATGCATGTAATCTAATTACTGAACCCTACATCTAGGATCTATAACATGTCATAATATATTCTTAAATATGAAAATAAAAGATTTGGTATTGATCAAATCAATACCCTGGATCTAGAATAGTTCTAGATCTAAATCCTAGATCACATCTAGGTGAGAGAAGAGATCAAATTTCTTACCTTAGCATGGGTTGAGAACTCTGAGGTTGATTTTCATTATTGCCTTTGGAGCTGTACATACGTCCGACCTCTACAGGTGATCCATACGAGGCTGTAACAAAATCGGAGGTTCGTTGAACGAAGATCCGCTCGAAGTGCTAGCTTCTCGTGGACCTCTCCTGATAGTTAATCTAAAATTTATTCTTCGGATCTCTTAGACACTCCAAGAGATGAAGAATAAGAGAAAGAATATGGAAGAAATCCAATCTTTGGAACTCCCAAAAATTAGAATTAAAATACATTAGAAAAAGGTCCTAAAAGAAGACAAATCTTCTCTTTCATAACATCAACGATTGATGTCCTGAAAATATAGTTATGCTAGAACAAGGAAAGACCTTCTCTCCTAGACTAATTCTATATTTCTAGATCTCACACTATCTGATTTTTCTAATCAAAAAATCTCATAAAATTTGGAGAAGAAGGGTTCTCAAATAAACCCTAAGAGAAGACCTTCTTCTCTTCTTCTTCTCTCATCAGGACATGATCAGATCATGTCCAAAATGATCACTATGCCCCAACACCTTGGACCATAGATCTTCATGTCCTCTTACTCTCTCTCTCAGATTTTTATCATATAAGAATCACAAAGAAAAATTGAGAAAAGAAATCTTGAAAGAAAACTATGAAAGAAGACTTTCTTTCTTACCTTTGTCTTCATCAAGACATCAACAATTAATGTCCAAAAAAAAGCTTTTCCTCCAAGATTGTGATGGATTTGGTGTACAGGGTGGAAGCATGGATTTCAAAGCAAAAAAAACATGAAATCATATAAACCAAACCCGAACCCTAGGACCACCTCATTAGCAATTAAATCATATAACATGCATTTGTAACATAAAAAGAAAGTATTAGAACATACCTCTTATCGCTAAACCCTAAATTGATCCTGATCGCCGATAGCAGTCCGTTGGGGTTTCCACCAGGTGCCCACGTGTTCACCCTCCAACGTTGATCCACACAGAGACTTGATCAAGACACCAGCACCTCTGATTTATATAATTAAAGTTCTAATAATAAGAACATTTATTATAAGGGCAAGACCATCTTAAGCCTTTATGTCACATTCCTTGCCTCTCCTTATCTATCTTTCTTTTTTCTTTTGTCTTCTTAATTTTCCTTCCTAATCTCTTAGTCTTAAAATGACTTCTTGTCCCTATAATGACAAGGTCTAGACAAGAGAAGGGAAGAAAGAAAATTGGACAAAAAGAAACTCTTGTAAGAAAGAAAAGATAATTTTTACACACACCGGACTCTTGATGTGCACCCTTATTTATAATGTACGTAGGGGTGCCATCAAAAAATCTCACGCCCTTTCCATATCAGTATCTCATGCCCCATCATCAAATCTCACACCCATCTGAATTTTGCACTATTTAAAATTATGTAGACATAGTCCAAGAGGTGCCTTAAAATAGAAGGACTCTTTGGACTAATTCTACGTAGTTTTTCTATGAAGAGTTGCGATGCATAAGTATGTGACACCATAATTCAAAGGTTTGGATCTGATTAGATGGCCATATAATGGCTCTTAAAGGGACGCCCATTCATCAAGAAGGCGTGGAGATGTACTTTGAATAGTCAAAGTCCCAAGAGGCGTAAAGAAGAAGTAGGCGGTAAGGAGTCCAAAGCGGCAAGGACTCATGGGCGACAAAACACCTTGGGCGAAAAGAAAAAAGAGAATTTTATCTATAGAAGGACTCTTCTGCACCCCATATCTGATGTCTATGCCAATATAAAAATTTACGTGATATAACAATATTGGAAAAGTCAAAGAAGGTAGGCGCCAACTTATTTCATGCGCCAAAGACTCCTTTGCACATGAAAGACTTCCCGCGTATAAGAGAGAGACTCTTTGGCGCATGGGATGTAGGTATGTGGCATCCAATTTGAAGCCCAATCAATCTAGGTTAATCCAACTTAAGACCAAATCCTATTTGGCTCAAATTGGATCTTAATTAGCCCAAATCGGAAGCTGATTCGAATCCAATTCGAAAATAGGTGCTAGGGTTTGCAACATGTGCTAGCATGTTCATCTTGCAAACATGGTCTAACCCAATTAGACCCTTAATCAATTCTCTTTATGTGTGACCCATTGGGTTTCACATCTAACCAGCAATGAGTCTGGGTGTGATTTGACCTAATCTAGTTAGAGCTCAACCAAAACAATTTAGGTCGAAACCAGCCAACCCAATTTGACTTAATTTAGAACACTTTCTAATTTAATAATTAAATTAAAATTTTAATTTAATCAAACCCACAAGATATGATTGATGTCTAGCAACGTATCATGACGATCCGAAAGATGTGAAATTTTGATGAAAATACCAAAAATATCCTTTAGTGAAAATTATCATGCAACTAGATCCTTCGATCTCCCTGCATCCTGAATATGACTCTGGGTATGGAAATATGTCAACCCCAATATCATATTTATTTCTCTTTCAATCTCATGATGATGATTTATTTAATGAAATATTAGAAACCATTTCTAATCATGCTTTGATCAAAGTCTTCCTGAATCATCATTTGTTTGAAGCAAATGGGATGCTGTTTCCTCTTACCAGGAGAGATCGATTTCATGTTAACCTACTCAGGACCTTCATATATATAATCTACCATATCCAGATCATCCCGTACATAACTGAGTCATGAATGAGTATGAACCAAAATATGGATTTATATATATAAGATTCTATGGTAGTTTCAGGTCAAAGGATTACATGCACAAATTTCACTATGAGAACCATCTATTGACATGTAGATAAGACTCCATTAGATATTCTCAATTTGGATCAATTCAATGAACTCATTCTCTAATGAGCACCCACATTCTTGTATTAGTGTCATACACAAGTTATTATAAGATCAATCACCCTCTCAATCGAGCATACAAAAAATGTGCTAGTCTTATCGGAAAACATTGATCCCTAACTCAATGTCCCATCGACTAGGCATATTTAAATTAGGGTTTTAAGATTTTAGAGCTCACTAGTATGATCTCATCATAATCCTAAAACCATAGCCCTAATTTATAGGGTTCATCGTAATCTTAAATAAATAATAAGACATTGCATATGATGAAATAAATGCCTTTATTTATTAAAAAAAATGTCATTACATGAGTCTGGAAGATAAAGAACATCCCAATAAATTGGCTTGAGGGCATATTCCTTTCAATCTCTCACTTGCACTAAAGCCAATCGCCCTTATATTTTAATCCCATATAATCAAGGTGGTGATCAAACAGTTGCAGTGGTAAAGCCTTAGTGAATGGGTCTGCTATGTTGTTCTTTGTGTCCATTAGTTCTATGACTACATCATGTCTTTCAATAATTTCTCGAACGAGATGGAAGCATCTTAGAATGTGTTTGGATTTATGATGAGACCTTGGTTTCTTTACTTGAGCTATAGCTCTAGTATTATCACAGTAAAATGGTACTGGATTCTCAATTTTAGGAATAACTCCTAATTCAATGATGAACTTCTTCATCCAGACAACTTCCTTGGCGGCTTCACTTACAGCTATGTATTCTGCTTCAGTGGTTGAGTCGCTATAGTTGGCTGCTTAGTACTTTTCCAACTTACTGCTCCACTGTTCAGAATAAATACATATCCTAAAATGGATTTGCTATCATCTGAGCCTGATTGAAAACTAGAATCAGAATGTGCTTCTAATTTAAGATCAGAACCTCTATATACTAGAAAAATATCTTTAGTCCTTCTTAAGTACTTAAGAATATTTTTCACCTCTCCTAGATCAGCTTGAAATCTACTTGCAATGCCTAAAGCATAAGCAACATCAGGCCTTGTACATAACGTGGCATACATTATTGATCCAATAGCCGAAGCATAAGGAATAGAACTCATTCTATTTCTCTCTTCAGGTGTCTTAGGAGACATCTTTTTAGAGAGATGTATGCCTTGACTCATGGGTAAATAACCTCTTTTACTCCCATCCATACTGAATCTTTTCAGTATTAAGTCAATGTACCTTGATTGGGACAAGCCTAGCATCCTCTTAGATCTATCTCTATAGATCTTTATTCCTAGTATATAGGATGCTTCTCCCAAATCTTTCATGGAAAACTTATTTGATAGCCATAATTTGACTGATTGTAGCATTGGGATATCATTCCCAATGAGTAGTATGTCATCTACATATAGAACCAAGAAGACTATGGTTCTCCCACTAGTTTTCTTGTACACACATGGTTCATCAACATTTTTGATAAAACCAAATTCTTTTACTATTTCATCAAAATGGATGTTCCAACTCCTTGATGCTTGCTTTAATCCATAAATGGATCTCTTAAGCTTGCATACCTAATTTGGTTTCTCATTTGACTCAAATCCCTCTGGCTGTGACATATAGACCTCCTCCTCAAGGAAACCATTAAGGAAGGCAGTCTTTACATCCATTTGCCATATTTCATAATCATGGTATGCTGCTATAGCAAGCATAATCCGAATAGATTTGAGCATGGCAATAGGTGAAAATGTTTCATCATAATCAATCCCCTATTTTTGCCTAAAACCCTTAGCCACCAATCTGGCCTTATAGGTTTCTATTTGACCATCAGCTCCAATCTTTTTCTTAAAAATCCATTTGCATCCAATAGGGTTTATATCCTCTGGTGCATCCACCAAAGTCCATACTTTGTTGGTGTGCATGGATTCCATTTTGGATTGCATGGCAGCCAGCCATTTGTAAGAGTCCTTACTTTTGACTGCTTCTGCATAGGTCAGAGGTTCATCATTTTCAATGACTTGGGCTTCATTATTCTCAATAATGAAACCATACCTCATAGGAGTATTTCGTACTCTTTTAGACCTATGGATAGGAGTTATGTGTTCTGGTTCTTTTATATGATTATTTGGTTGAGAAATTTCTATTTATTTTTCTTGAACTTCACTAAGTTCAATATTTCTATGACTGCCCTTTTCTTGGATAAATTCTTTTTTTATAAAAATGGCATGCCTACTTACAAATACCTTTTGTTTAGTAGGATGGTAAAATATATATCCTATATTATTTCTAGGATATCCTATAAATAGACATCTGTCTGATCTATAATTAAGTTTATGTCCAAAATTTCTTTTGACATAAGCTGGACAAACCCATATCTTAAGATACTTAAGATTAGATTTCTTACTTCTCCATATGTCATATGGAGTACTAGATACAGATTTAGAAGGAACTCTATTCAAGATGTAAATTGCAGTCTCCAGAGCATGACCCCAGAAGAAAATAGGTAAATCAGTGAAGCACATCATGGACCGTACCATATCTAATAAGGTATGATTTTTTCTTTCGACTACACCATTTAATTATGGTGTATAAGGAGGTGTCCATTCAGAGAGAATCCCTTTAACTTTAAGATAGTCTAGAAACTCACTAGATAAGTATTCTCCTCCTTGATCAGATCGAAGGATTTTTATACATTATCCAGTTTGTTTTTCGACCATACTTTGATACTCTTTAAATTTATCAAAGGCTTCTGATTTGTGTTTCATAAGATACACATATCCAAACCTAGATAAATCATCAGTGAATGTAATAAAATAAGAGTATCCTCCTCTGGCTTGAGTTGTCATAGGACCACATACATCCATATGTACAAGTCCTAATAACTCATTTGTCCTTTCTCTATGTCCATTAAATGGAATCTTGGTCATTTTACCCATGAGGCATGATTCACAAGTTCCCAATGATTCATAATCAAAAGGATCAAAGAACTTTTCTTTGTATAACTTGTTAATCCTAGCCTCACTAATATGACCTAATCGACAATGCCAAAGTAAAGTATTATTTATGTCATCTCTCTTACGTTTTCTATTTTCATCAATATGAAATATATTATCATCCAAACATAGAGTCAACAAACCATTGCTAAATATGCCAAAACAAATATTTTCATTAGAATATTTGATCGAGCATCCTTCGCTCGTTACATTAAGACTATAACCTTATTTTAATAACAAGGGTATAGATATAATATTTCTAATGATCTTAGGCATATAATAATAATTTGTAAGCTCTATGATTTTTTCATAAGGTAACTATTAGATATATGTGCCCTAGAAGCCAGAATTGGCTGACACTTGTAATACACTTCTAAGGACAAAATTATAATTTTGACTAAAATCAATAAATGGGTTATTTTCTATCACATATGTGTATTTAGTGTCTGTGATACATCCTTTGAGTTAATGGTAATGATAATTCATATTTTCAAGAGTTGAAAATTTAAGACATGAATAATCATTATTAACTCATAAATTGCTCCTGACCATAGGATCATCACGAGGATGGTGATTGATCCGAAAGGTTGGTGTACAATCGCTTCTCTTTAGTAGATGAGTCTTGAGTCTACGGTGTGGAGACACCGGAGTGAGAGTACAGGTACTCGTTAGAGAACGAGGGCACTGAGCGTGACCACCTCGAGTAGTCATTAGGGAGTCTACCTTCTCGTCAATGACTGACTCGATGCTGCAGTAGTGTGTCTGGTTCTTTGACCTGAGATGCATCGGCAGTTCACCTTGAGGGTGTTATAGTTTGACTACACCATTACTCGGTCTCCTAGCCATATGGAACCCTGAGGTGTATGTTGGCTATGACATGTTCATTGTAGGAACTGGATTGCATCAAGATGGAATCTATCTACCTCGGTGGTAGAGGAGTAGCCCTATGATGATCATGAGAATCAAGTCCAGAAATCCATGGCCATGGTAGAGTGAAATAATAGAAAGAGTTTCTATTTAGATTTTCACATTGGACTCGAATCGAATGATTACATCATATGACAGAGACTAGGGTTTGACGAGTTTACCTTAACCCTAATCTGATCGGGGCTCAAGATAGAAGAACTGAATCACACAGATAGCTGCACCAAGAGGTTCACATTCAGCTTTGATGGGTTGCCACCATATACTGCTAGATGTCACTGGTGGATTTTGGGAGCAATTAGAATGATTTAGATGATCGATCATTCTAGCTGTTTGAATCAGAAGAGTTCTGATCCATCGAAAGGAGTTTCGATGATGTCGATGATAGAGATCATGACATACTTGCCCTAGTACATACTGATGTGTGCGGCCTATTGATGTGCGGACTAGAGGCAACTTTTTATCTACTTTTTACCTTTATCGATGATCTGTCTAGGTATGGGTATGTGTATCTTATGAGACACAAGTCTGAAGCCTTTGAAAAGTTCAAAGAATTCAGACATGAAGTAGAAAAACAAAAGGAAAAACCATTAAGGTTCTTCGATCAGATTGAGGAGGTTGAATACCTTAGCAGGGAATTCCTAACTATCTCAAGGATAATGGCATAGTCTCTCAATTACTCCACCAGGAACCTCAACTCAAGGGGTTTCAGAATGGAGAAATCGGACTCTATTAGATATGGTTTGATCCATGATGAGGCTTCACAGACCTCCCTATTTTTTGGGACACTCATTGTTAACTTCAATCTATCTACTGAACAGGTGTTCCCTCTAAAAACGTTCCTACCACACCGTATGAGATATGGCACTGGTAAGAAACCAAGTCTGAGTCATCTCAGAATTTGGGGTTGTCCGCTCATGTCAAAGACAAACAGCGAACAAGTTAGAGTTTTGGTCCTTTCAGAGCTCGATTCATAGGATATCCTAAGAGTCATTAGGGATACTATTTCTACATTCCAGAAGACCACACATGTGATTGTGAGTCGACATCATTCTTTTTGAAAAAAGTTTATTCAAGATAGGGCATTGGAAAATAGATCAAGCTTGATGAGAAAGTCTCACAAGCAAAGAACGAGCTAAGGACCAAGTGGAACCAAATCAGTGTTGAGCCAATAAGAACACTACCTCCTCCACCTCGTAGATCGGAAAGAGTTTCCCTCCTCCTGAAAGATACTTAGGTATTGTTTCAGAGGATGTAGAGGAAATTTCCTTGTAGGTAATGGTGCTCATGGGATGATCCCAAAACCTACAAGAGGCATATCAGATATCGACTCGAGAAATGGCTAGAGGCAATGCAGTCAGAAATTTACTCTGCACTCGAACCAAGTCTGGACCTTGGAGATCCACCAGAAGGTATAGTACTATTTGTGTAAATGGATCTTCAAAGAGAAAGATTGGTGAGATGGGAATGTGGAGACATTCAAGCTAGATTGTGGCAAAAGGTTATAGTCAACGCGAAGGCATAGAATATCAGGATACCTTTTCCCGTAGCTATGCTAAAATCCATCCACCATTGCTTGCTGTTGCAGCCTAATTTTCGATTATGAAATATGGCAAATGGACTGAAAACGGACATTCCTAAATGGATATCTTGAGGAAGATATCTATATGGAACAGCCGCTAGGTTTCACATCCAGTGATACTGATCACAAAGGTTGCAAGTGCAAAGGTCCATATATGGACTTAAGCAAGCATCTCGGAGTGGAACACTCTTTCAATGATGTGATCAAAACGTTTGGTTTTCATCAAAAAGAAGAGGAAACATGTGTTTTCAAAAGGGTCAGTGGGAGCGCTGTGTCTTCCTCGTATTGTACGTGATGAACATCTCCTTATTGGAAATTGATATTCCCATATGGACATCAGTCAAGATGTGGTTGTCCAAGGAATTCTCCATGAAAGACTAGGTGAAGCATCCTTTATTCTAAGAATATAAGTCTATAGAGATAGACCGAATAGGATGCTAGGACTTTCACAGAAGATGACATAGAGAAAGTACTAAGAGGTTAGTTATGGAAAACTCTAAGAGGGGATTAATCCCTTCAGACATGGATATTCATCTTTCCAAGAAGATGTGGCCCCAGCACACCTGAGGAAATAGAAGCATGACAAGATCCCTTATGCTTCTGCAATTAGGGAGCCTCATGTATGCCATGCTATGTACACGCCTGATATAGCCCATGTGTGAGTGTCACAAGCAGATATCAGTCAAATCAGGTGAAGAAACTGGACTTCTTGAAATGTATGCCTTAAGTACTTGAGAAGAACTAAGATATGATGTGGTTCTTTGGTAAGAGAACTCCTGTCCAAGGATACACACGACTCGGACTTCATGTCCGATATAGATGATCGAAAGTCGACATTGATCTGTTTGTGTGCATTGATCAACTGGAAAGTTCCAAGAAAATGTATAAAGATCACCTAAACAAAACGCGCATCAAGCTACGAAAGATTCTGTACAAGTGCTCGAAAATAATGATAGATGCACCTCTGCGAAATGGTCCCCCATAGGCTGCCTGGATTAGCTCCAGAAATCCGCATATGACTGGACTAGGTACTCGGAGTACGTAGTCAAGTCGACTAGAGATTAATGTGGCAGACCCACTTACCAAAGCCGTTGGGCCAGCAGCAAGATCAGAAGCCCACTCTTGAGAAGATGGGACTTAGACTTGTAGCCAACTAGCTTTAGGACAAGGTGGGAGATTGATATTCATAATACTGGGTTCGGGCTTGGGTAGCTCAATTAGGTCTAAGCGGTTGATCAAACCGAATCAAGAGTTGGTTAGATGGGATCAACAATGCTTAAATTGACCAGCCTAATAGGATTAAGTCTGGGTCAAGATCGAGTCACGATCAAGCAAGACCTAATTAGGCTCAGAGGTTAGAGTCTGGATTGTAGGCTAACCCAATTGGTTCTGACTCAACAATTTGGTGTCTAAGGTAAGTTTGGCATAGACGACCGACTGGTTTTTAATTGGAAGCTACTCGACCTGAATGCGTTCTTGTACGAGTTAATGGCATATTCCTTCCACCGGTCTCACTTACCTGGCCATATCTGTTGACACAGTTCTGATCTGAGGTGGTCAATAATCCGAGCTAACCCATGCCACTAGGTTAGTCATAATTGTTATGACTAAGCCAAGTCTAGTTTAATGAGACCTGAATCAATTCTCCCTAAGAAAAGATTAAGTCTGAGGTCTTCCACCATTGTAGATGTGCGGGCCCTTCCCGGGGTTGATTGTTCTCGGCTGGATACAGTGGCTCAGTTGCACCGGGAAGACGCAACCATGTCTATTAGGCATTGGATGCTATGGGCTGGAGGATGAGTTGGGCTCAATATTCGGATACGGTGAGAGACTCAATTAGGAACCCAGTCTATGCAAATGGTGGGTCTGACTTAACTAAGGAGTGGATCAATATTCCGGATACGGTGAGATTCATGAATTAGAGACCAAGTTTGGGTGCACCATGATTAGAGAATCATTGAACAAGAGTTGTTCACTCATTGGCTAACCCATCACCAATAACTGTTAGGTGAGGTGATGAGTCAGTTGGTGAGACCGCACCACCCACTAGAAATCATTAATCATGGAGATTTTCGCATCTCTACAGAGGGAGTGTAGGGATCCGAGAAAATAGTGGGAGCTAATTTGTTTAAAAATAAAATCCCTAAACAAATTGGTCAAGTCAAAATTACAGTATCTAACTAGAATCTTTGACTCTCTACAGGAATATGTCTGCGTCCAACCCATTGGCACGTATCCTGGACACACATAGACTGACTGGACCCAATTATAAAGATTGGCTCAGGAACTACAAAATTATTTTGGGTTCCGAGAAGTTAACCCATGTTTTGGACCAGGACCCTCCCACATTACCAGCCCGTCCATCTGTTGAACAGAGAGCGTCTCTGGAAAAATGGATTGACGAAGATAATAAGGCCAGATATTACATGTTGGGCTCGATGTCTGATGAGCTCCAGCGCCAACATGAGGATATCGGGACTGCTCGCCAAATGTTGGCTCACCTGCAGGAGATGTTTGGTGAACAGAGTCGCGCAGCCAAATATCAAGTCACAAAATGACTTTTTAAGGCTAAGATGCGTGATGGGCAGTCAGTCCAAGATCACTGTCTGACAATGATCAAGGACATGGAAGAGCTTGAGAAGCTCGGTGTGAAGTTGGACTTGGACCTGCAGAACGATATCATTCTGCAATCCTTGACTGATGCATATGGGCAATTCATCATGAATTACCACATGCATAAACTTCAGAATTCCTTGGCCGAGTTAATGAATATGCTGGTTACCGCTGAGCTTTCTATGAAAGGTTCTAAAGGCTCAGTTCTTGCTATGGAACGGACTTCTTCCAAAAGAAAGTCTTATGGAAAGAAAAAGAAGTCTGTGAAAAAGCAAAAGGTGGAAGGATCAAAGAAGAAGAAGGCAGAATCGAAGAAAAAGGCCGATGGCAAAGGAAAGTGTTTCCATTGCAACAGCGACGGCCATTGGAAGCGGAACTGCCCTACTTACCTGGCCACCCTGAAGAACAAGAAGGAAGGTCCTTCTGGAGGTATGCTCGTTATTGAGTCTAACCTTACGGTTTCTTCTGCATCCAGTTGGGTGCTTGACTCTGGTTCTAGTGCTCATCTGTGCACTTCTATGCAGGGTCTTGAGGATAGCAGGAGGCTGAGGGATGGAGACATGATCCTACGCATTGGTAATGGAGCAAGAGTTGCTGCAGTAGCCGTGGGAACATACCCTCTGCGATTACCATTCGGTTTAGACTTAGTTTTGCAAGACTGTTATTTTGTGCCTGCAGCCAGCAGGAATTTGATTTCTGTTTCATGCTTAGCACAAGAAGGTTATGTGATCACCTTCTTTAAGGACCATTGTAACATTCTTTATGAAAGAAATAAAATTGCAAATGGTTTCCTTATTAATGGTCTTTATCAGCTACATATTGATGTACCTGTTCTAACTATCGAGCAAAACGTGAATGCCAAACGACCTAGGGATAGTCCAAACGACAGATATCTATGGCACCTGAGATTAGGTCATATAGCAGAAGATAGGATCAACAAATTGGAGAAAAATGGGCTATTGAGTCCATTGACTTCCGAGTCATATCCAACTTGTGAATCCTGTCTTCAAGGCAAAATGACTAAACTCCCTTTTGTTGGACATGGGGAGAGGGCCACAGATCTCCTTGCCCTAGTACATACTGATGTGTGCGGCCCATTTGATGTGCCGGCTAGAGGCAATTTTGTCTACTTCATTACCTTTACCGATGATCTGTCTAGGTATGGGTATGTGTATCTTATGAGACACAAGTCTGAAGCCTTTGAAAAGTTCAAAGAATTCAGACATGAAGTAGAAAAACAAACAGGAAAACCCATTAAGGTTCTTCGATCAGATCGAGGAGGTGAATACCTTAGCAGGGAATTCCTAGACTATCTCAAGGATAATGGCATAGTCTCTCAATGGACTCCACCAGGAACACCTCAACTCAACGGGGTTTCAGAATGGAGAAATCGGACTCTATTAGATATGGTTCGATCCATGATGAGCTTCACAGACCTCCCTGATTTTCTTTGGGGACACTCATTGTTAACTTCAATCTATCTACTGAATAGGGTTCCCTCTAAAACCGTTCCTACCACACCGTATGAGATATGGCACGGTAAGAAACCAAGTCTGAGTCATCTCAGAATTTGGGGTTGTCCGGCTCATGTCAAAAGACAACAAGCGGACAAGTTAGAGTTTAGGTCCTTCAGAGCTCGATTCATAGGATATCCTAAAGAGTCATTAGGATACTATTTCTACATTCCAGAAGACCACAATGTGATTGTGAGTCGACATGCCATCTTTCTTGAAAAATAGTTTATTCAAGATAGCGGCATTGGAAAATAGATCAAGCTTGATGAGAAAGTCTCACAAGCAGAACGAGCTAAGGACCAAGTGGAACCAAATCAGGTTGAGCCAATAAGAACACTACCTCCTCCACCTCGTAGATCGGAAAGAGTTTCCCGTCCCCCTGAAAGATACTTAGGTATTGTTTCAGAGGATGTAGAGGAAATGTTCCTCGTAGGTAATGGTGCTCATGGTGATGATCCCAAAACCTACAACGAGGCGATATCAGATATCGACTCCGAGAAATGGCTAGAGGCAATGCAGTCAGAAATTGACTCGATGCACTCAAACCAAGTCTGGACCTTGGTAGATCCACCAGAAGGTATAGTACCTATTGGATGTAAATGGATCTTCAAGAGAAAGATTGGTGCAGATGGGAATGTGGAGACATTCAAGGCTAGATTGGTGGCAAAAGGTTATAGTCAACGCGAAGGCATAGACTATCAGGATACCTTTTCCCCAGTAGCTATGCTAAAATCCATCCGCACATTGCTTGCTGTTGCAGCCTATTTCGATTATGAAATATGGCAAATGGACGTGAAAACGGCATTCCTAAATGGATATCTTGAGGAAGATATCTATATGGAACAGCCGCTAGGTTTCACATCCAGTGATACTGATCACAAGGTTTGCAAGCTGCAAAGGTCCATATATGGACTTAAGCAAGCATCTCGGAGCTGGAACACTCGTTTCAATGATGTGATCAAAAAGTTTGGTTTCATCAAAAATGAAGAGGAACCATGTGTTTTCAAAAGGGTCAGTGGGAGCGCTGTTGTCTTCCTCGTATTGTACGTGGATGACATCCTCCTTATTGGGAATGATATTCCCATGTTGACATCAGTCAAGATGTGGTTGTCCAAGGAATTCTCCATGAAAGACCTAGGTGAAGCATCCTTTATTCTAGGAATTAAGGTCTATAGGGATAGACCGAATAGGATGCTAGGACTTTCACAGAAGATGTACATAGAGAAAGTACTAAAGAGGTTTAGTATGGAAAACTCTAAGAGGGGATTAATACCCTTCAGACATGGTATTCATCTTTCCAAGAAGATGTGCCCCAGCACACCTGAGGAAATAGAACGCATGAGCAAGATCCCTTATGCTTCTGCAATAGGGAGCCTCATGTATGCCATGCTATGTACACGACCTGATATAGCCCATGCTGTGAGTGTCACAAGCAGATATCAGTCAAATCCAGGTGAAGAACACTGGACTTCTGTGAAATGTATCCTTAAGTACTTGAGAAGAACTAAGGATATGATGTTGGTCTTTGGTAACGGAGAACTCCTGGTCCAGGGATACACAGACTCGGACTTCATGTCCGATATAGATGATCGAAAGTCGACATCTGGGAGTCTGTTTGTGTGCAATGGTGGAGCTATCAGCTGGAAGAGTTCCAAGCAAACGGTGATAGCAGATTCCACCATGGAAGCAGAATATATCGCTGCATCAGAAGCTGCGAAGGAAGCATTCTGGTACAAGAAGTTTGCTGCAGAAATCGGAGTAATGCCATCAGATGCCATTCCTCTATACTGCGACAACAATGGCGCCATAGCCCTTGCTAAGGAGCCGAGGTCTCACCAGAAATCCAAGCATATTGAGCGGCGATACCACCTCATCCGCGATTACCTCGAGAAGGGTTATGTCGAGGTCAAGAGAGTCAACTCCGCAGATAATGTGGCAGACCCACTTACAAAGCCGTTGGGCCAGCAGAAGATCGAAGCCCACCTTGAGAAGATGGGACTTAGACTTGTAGCCAATTGGCTTTAGGACAAGTGGGAGATTGTTAGATATATGTGCCCTAGAAGCCAGAATTGGCTGACACTTGTAATACACTTCTAGGGGCAAAATTATAATTTTGACTAAAATCAATAAATGGGTTATTTTCTATCACATATGTGTATTTAGTGTCTGTGATACATCCTTTGAGTTAATGGTAATGATAATTCATATTTTCAAGAGTTGAAAATTTAAGACATGAATAATCATTATTAACTCATAAATTGCTCCTGACCATAGGATCATCACGAGGATGGTGATTGATCCGGAAGGTTGGTGTACAATCGCTTCTCTTTAGTAGATGAGTCTTGAGTCTACGGTGTGGAGACACCGGAGCGAGAGTACAGGTACTCGTTAGAGAACGAGGGCACTGAGCGTGACCACCTCGAGTAGTCATTAGGGAGTCTACCTTCTCGTCAATGACTGACTCGATGCTGCAGTAGTGTGTCTGGTTCTTTGACCTGAGATGCATCGGCAGTTCACCTTGAGGGTGTTATAGTTTGACTACACCATTACTCGGTCTCCTAGCCATATGGAACCCTGAGGTGTATGTTGGCTATGACATGTTCATTGTAGGAACTGGATTGCATCAAGATGGAATCTATCTACCTCGGTGGTAGAGGAGTAGCCCTATGATGATCATGAGAATCAAGTCCAGAAATCCATGGCCATGGTAGAGTGAAATAATAGAAAGAGTTTCTATTTAGATTTTCACATTGGACTCGAATCGAATGATTACATCATATGACAGAGACTAGGGTTTGACGAGTTCACCTTAACCCTAATCTGATCGGGGCTCAAGATAGAAGAACTGAATCACACAGGTAGCTGCACCAAGAGGTTCGCATTCAGCTCTGATGGGTTGCCACCATATACTGCTAGGTGTCACTGGTGGATTTTGGGAGCAATTAGAATGATTTAGATGATCGATCATTCTAGCTGTTCGAATCAGAAGAGTTCTGATCCATCGAAAGGAGTTTCGATGATGTCGATGATAGAGATCATGACATATCCCATTACCATACAGAACTGAACCTAACTGGGTCACACAAACAAGGGTTTGAATCTGGTGATCATCAATTGAACTGATCTAGTTCAATTGATCTGAATGAGATTCAATTAGGTTCAAGGAAATCGTGCTAGCACTCGATTGAACCTAACGTTCTTCTTTTGCTATCATAAATAAGTTGTCCTGTCTGAGCCAAAGGAGTTTGTGCTCAAACAGAGGCCTTCATATGGTCTGACAGGAGGTTGTCCAAGTCAGAAAAGGTTGTCTTATTTGTAAGACACTACCTGCCATTTTTGGTCACCTGCCATTTCTTGTTCTTTGACTTTGGTCAAAAGTCTACCTTTGACTGGTCAAACGTTGACCATTGACACTTTGACTTTTGACCACATGTCATGCACCTATTGGAGAGCTGGTGGGGGCCTGTCCCCCTGCCAGAACCTGGCAAGGAGAAGGGCGCACGCCACCCTAGGCGTGTGCCCAAGTTGGAGGCGCCTAGGAGTCCTTGTTGGACAAGGACTCCATCTCCTTTTTGGATTCCAATTAGAGTTCTTCTAAGAACCAACTTTGACTGGTCTTAGGCACCCTCTAAGGAGGAATCCAGGGGTCTCTATTCCCACCAATCAGATTTAGATCTGATTTCACAAAGGGTTGTGATTGGTTGGGAAGAAGAGGAGTTGGATCACAGCTTAGTCTATAAATAAGACCCTGCGCCCAACTCAGATTGTAAGAATTCAATTGAGAAACCCCACGCCCCAAGGCTGCCTCTCCCCTCCTTCTCCATGCCATAGTCTCTTCTCCCCTTGCTCTCCACGTCCAAAAGGAGTTTTGGACCTTGGTTGGTGCGATTCAGATCAAAGAAAGGCGATCAAAAATAAGAAGGCTGCGCTGCTGCAAAGGACGACTGCTCATCTTCAAAAGAGTTTTGAAGATCCTCCAGATCAGATTCCAGATCTGATTTTTGGAGGTGTGATAGAGAAGAAGAGGATCTCCAGATCCAACCCGAGTGGATACCGGTAGAGGCCAGGCGCTTGCGTGGCTAAGATCCAGAACCTTCCGCTGCAAACAGGATCATCAACAGGGTAATAGGATTACCCAGATCAGGTAAATTAAATTTGATTTAATTTATCTTTTAATTTTATTTTATTAAAATAATAAGAATCAGATCTAAAATATATCAAGATCTGATTGGGATCAAGAGAAAAAATTTTGAAATATATCTCTTGATCTAATCAGATCTGAACGAACCTGGACCGGGAAATCAGGATTTCCCTTCAGTAACCTCAATTTATTGTCCCTACAGCTTCTGTCCGGATAGATTCTCCTCCAGCGCCATAAAGCTTGAAGTCACCTTTTCTCAAACTCTTAATTTTTTGCAACCCCTGCAAAGATTTGCAGATGTGAAAACCACAACCAGTATCTAATACCCAAGAATTTGAAATGGAAGAATTTAATGATAATATAGTATGTATCTCATACATACCTTTTGGTGCATTATTTGCACCAGATTTCACGGTTGTAAGGTAAGCCTTGCAATTCCTCTTCTAATGGTCTGCTTTGCCATAGTAAAAATAGGTCATTTGTCCAGAGACCTTCTTTCCCTTTTTCTTCTTATTTATACCACTTTTAGGATTCAACCTTCTCTTTGAACCCTTTTTGCCTGCCTTCTTCTTGGAGATCCCTTCCACAAGAAGAAAAGGAGCCTTATCTTTCTTAATATGGCTTTCTACTGTCTTGAGTATATTTAACAGCTCAGGCAATGAAGAATTCAGTTTATTAATGTGATAGTTTATGACAAACTGAGAAAATGATTCTGCGAGTGATTGCTAGATCAAATCCTGACTTAACTCTCCATCCATTACAAAACCTAATTGACTTAATCGAGTGACTAGGTCAATTACCATCAAAACATGATTTTGTATGGATGTTCCTTCTGTCATTCTTGCATGAAATAATTGCTTAGATATCTCATATCTAGTAGTCCTACTATGCTCTCCATAAAGCTCTTTTAGATTGAGCAATATGGACTAAGTGTCCATGCTATCATGCTGCCTCTATAATTCATTATTCATAGAGGCAAGTATGATGCATTTGACAGTAAGAAAATCATTTTGCCACATCTTGTATGTGGACTTATCTTCATCCATGGCATCATTTCCTAACGGCTTAGGATTAGGGGCATCAAGAATATAAGAGAGTTTTTCTTGACTAAGTACTATTTTTAGGTTTCTCAATCAGTCAACATAATTTTGACTAGTCAATTTATTTGAATCCAAAATTGAACGTAATGAAAGTGAAGAAGCCATTTAACCTACATAATAAAGAACAATATATAAGCAAACAACTTATAATGACAAACATAATTAAATTAGGACTTTAATTTAATTATGTCTCCCACTAAAAATCATAACCCTCTTATTGATTTTCTTAGTGAGAATAAGATCCTAATTTCTTATAAAAAGTCTCGTGGTTGCACAACAAACCTATTATAAGTTCAAAGGTAGGAAACTCTATCTAATTATATTTTATGCAACTCTCAAAAAATTTTTGCCTCTAAAACATTAATAGTCTTGTGTTAGCACAACAAACTTTAATGTTTTCGTTTAAGTAGAACCCTTCATTTCTATACAGTAAAAATTGAAATATAACTACTTTTGTGGTTACACAACAAAGTAGTATATTCAAAATGCTGTAAGCATCTCAATGCACTAGATTAATATTACATCTTTTTTCATGATAGATCTTGTGGTTACACAACAGAACTAACATGGTTCTGAAAATAATAAGAAACTAGTATGAAGGAAGGCCTTAATGTAGTGAATATAATATTAAGCATTTCAATCTAGAATTAAATTAATCAAATCGACTAGGTAAATGACAGAGAAATGGGAGTCCCCCCATTGCTTTCCTTAGACACCAATAAATTGGCCAGGTCAGACAATGGAACAATTAAAAAACCATGTTCTCTTTATCAATCAAGAACCATTTTTCCTAGACATCGATTGATCAATTAGACATCTTGATTGATTTAGCTAAAGATTAATTACACTATAACTTAATATAATTTTTTATAGAGGGATTTAAATGGTCTCAATGCACATATTGATTTAAGACAAACTAAATGCATAATAGCATTAATTATGATAAAATATATATATGTCAATTAACATGTGTAATTATTCTAGGACAACCATCATTATATAGTGAATACTTTTCACTATATCAGGGCAACCTTTAAAGAATAATATATATAACATAATCTCATTATGATAAGAAAAAGAATATGATCTCATCACATAAACTAAAATGTGCTAAAAATATTATATCATATTTTTCATTTATGCCATTATTCTATAAGCAAAATATTATATGATTTAACCTAATAAGGCTTGCTCTAATACCACTGATGGATTTGGTGCATAGGGCAGAAGCATGGATTTCAAAGCAAAAAAAATATGAAATCATATAAACCAAATCCAAATCCTAGGACCACCTCATTAGCAATTAAATCATATAACATGCATTTGTAATATAAAAAGAAAGTATTAGAACATACCTCTCATCGCTAAACCCTAAATTGATACCGATCGTCGGTAGCAGTCCGTCCGGGTTTCCACCAGGTGCCCACATGTTCACCCTCCAATGTTGATCCACATAGAGACTTGATCAAGACACCAGCACCTTTGATTTATATAATTAAAGTTCTAATAATAAGAACTTTTATTATAAGGGCAAGACCTTCTTAAGCCTTTATGTCACCTTCCTTACCTCTCCTTATCTATCTTTTCTTTTTCTTTTGTCTTCTTAATTTTTCTTCCTAATCTCTTAGTCTTAAAATGATTTTTTGTCCCTATAATGACAAGGTCTAGATAAGAGAAGGAAAGAAAGAAAATTGGACAAAAAGAAACTCTTGTAAGAAAGAAAAGATAATTTTTACACACACCGGACTCTTGATGCGCACCCTTATTTATAATGTACGTAGGGGTGCCATCAAAAAATCTCATGCCCTTCCCATATCAATATCTCATGCCCCATCATCAAATCTCACACCCATCTAAATTTTGCACTATTTAAAATTTCGTAGACTTAGTCCAAGAGGTGCCTTAAAATAGAAGGACTCTTCGGACTAATTCTACGTAGTTTTTCTATGAAGAGTCACGATGCATAAATATATGGCACCATAATTCAAAGGTTTGGATCAGATTAGATGCCCATCTAATGGCTCTTAAAGGGATGCCCATTCATAAAGAAGGTGTGGAGATGTACTTTGAATAGTCAGTCCTAAGAGACGTAAAGAAGAAGTGGGCGGCAAGGAGTCCAAAGCGGCAAGGACTCATGGGCGACAAAACATCTTGGGCGAAAGGAAAAAAGAGAATTTTATCTACAGAAGGACTCTTCTGTGCCCCATATCTGATGTCCTTGCCAATATAAAAATTTACGTGACATAATAATATTGAAAAAGTCAAAGAAGGTAGGAGCCAACTTATTTCATGCGCCAAAGAGTTCTTTGCGCATGAAAGACTTCCCACGCATAAGAGAGAGACTCTCTGATGCATGGGATGCAGGTATGTGGTAACCAATCTAAAGCCCAATCAATCTAGGTTAATCCAACTCAAGACCAAATCCTATTTGGCTTAAATCGGATCTTAATTAGCCCAAATTGAAAGCTGATTCAAATCCAATTCGAAAATAGGTGCTAGGGTTTGCAACATGTGCTAGCATGTTCATCTTGCAAACATGGTCTAATCCAATTAGACCCTTAATCAATTCTCTTTATGTGTGACCCATTGGGTTTCACATCTAACCAATCGTGAGTCTAGGTGTGATTTGACCTAATCTGGTTAGAACTTAACCAAAATGATTTAGGTCAAAACCAGCCAACCGAATTTGACTTAATTTAGAATGCTTTCTAATTTAATAATTAAATTAAAATTTTAATTTAATCAAACCCACAAGACATGATTGACGTATAGCAATGTATTATGACTACCCAGAAGATGTGAAATTTTGATGAAAATACTAAAAATATCCTTTAGTGAAAATTACCATGCAACTAGATCCTTCGATCTCCCTGCATCCTGAATATGACTCTGGGTATGAAAATATGTCAACCCCAATATCATATTTATTTCTCTTTCAATCTCATGATGATGATTTATTTAATGAAATATTAGAAATCATTTCTAATCATGCTTTGATCAAAGTCTTCCTGAATCATCATTTGTTTGAAATAAATGGGATGCTATTTCCTCTTACCATGAGAGATCGATTCCATGTTAACCTACTCACAACCTTCATATATATAATCTACCATATCCAGATCATCCCGTACATAATTGAGTCATGAATGAGTATGAATCAAAATATGAATTTATATATATAAGATTCTATGGTAGTTTCAGATCAAAGGATTACATGCACAAATTTTACTATGAGAACCATCTATTGACATGTAGATAAGACTCCATTAGATATTCTCAATTTGGATCAATTCAGTGAACTCATTTTCTAATGAGCATCCACATTCTTGTATTAGTGTCATACACAAGTTATTCTGAGATCAATCACCCTCTCAATCGAGCATACAAAAAATATGCTAGTCTTACCGAAAAACATTGATCCCTAACTTAATGTCCTATCAACTAGGAATATTTAAATTTAGGTTTTAAGATTTTAGGTCTCACTAGTATGATCTAATTATAATCCTAAAATCATAGCCCTAATTTATAGGGTTCATCATAATCTTAAATAAATAATAAGACACTGCATATGATGAAATAAATGCTTTTATTTATTAAAAAAATATCATTACATGAGTCTGAAAGTTAAAGAACATCCCAATAAATTGGTTTGAGGGCATATTCCTTTCAGATTATTAGCGCCCATAATCTCCCATGTCTTCTCCTCTTTTTCCTCTAATTTTACCATGGAAAACTTGAGGTATTTGATGCCATCTCCCTATCTAATAGGAGGTGCCACAAATATAGGAAAGATTAGGTCAAATGACCTAGACAAACTTGAAAATAATGGGGCGTCCAACATCACTATAGCCAACATACATCGATAATTTACCTTGAGTGTGTTATAGTTTGACTACACCATAACTTGGTCTCCTAGCCATTCAAAATCATAAGGTGTATGTTGGCTATAGCATGTTCATTGTAGGAATTGGATTATACCAATAGAGGATCTATCTACCTTGGTAGATGAGGAATGGCCCTATGATAATCATGAGATTGAATCCTTAAGCCCATAACCATGGCAGAGTGAAGATGATAGAAAGAATTTCTATTAGGATTTTACATTGGACTTGAATTGAATGATTAATTCATATGACGGATGTTGGGTTTGATGAGTTCACCTTAACCCTAATCCTATCAGGGCTCAAGATAGAAGAACCCAATCACATAGATAACTATACCGAGAGGTTCGCTTTTAGTTTTAATGGGTTGCCACCATATACTACTAGGTGTCACTAGTGGATTTCGGGAACAATTAAAATGATTTTGATGATCGATCATTCTAATTGTATGAATCAGAAAAGTTTTGATCATCAAAAGATGTTTCGATGATATCAATGATAGAGATCGCAACATATCTCATTATCATACGAAACTAAACCTAACTAGATCACACAAATAAGAGTTTGGGTTTGGATGTCATCAATTGAACTAACCTAATTCGATTGATTTGGATAAGATCTAATCAGGTTCACGGTAATTATGCTAGCACATAATTGAGCCTGACTATTTTCTTTTGTAATCTTTCTGATTCATCGCAACTAAGTTAAATTTGATTTGACTCATTCTTATATCTCAAATAATTTTAATTTCATCTGATTGAAATCTATCTAGATCAGATTAATTATGAAAATTAAATTCATTCATGGTGAAATTGGACTAGGATCAAAAGGTGACCTAATTGAGAGAATTAAGGGTCACCTGATTAGAGGCTTCCAAAAAATTCTTTGAAAATCATTTTGCTCTAATTTTTGGATATGTGATTGGGCTTGAGTGATACTTTGGGTCAGCCCAATTTCATGATTTTTTATGGTGCCTACATGTGAGAATTTATGGTGCTCCCAAGTCTTGGGAGGCCATGGGAGGAGTCAGGGTGTTGGCTCCGAAGATTCCAGGGGCTTGGTTGGTGCTTCAAAGACCTGGAACACAAGGTGAAGCTAGGAACCAAAGTTGAAGAATCAAGACTATAGAAAAAAAAATTTCTACAGGTTAGCGGCTCAATCTAAAACTGGGTCGGCTAAGTCTCAGTGCACAGACAAAATAGAGAGTTGTGCATTCAGGACTGCTGGCATGGCACATAATTGGGCTGGCTCAGTTTCAAACTAAGCTAACCCAGTGGAACTTAGTCGGCTCAGTACTGAGATTGAGCCAGCTTAGTGTGCGGGCAGAGTTATGCGAGGATCTATTTTAAGCTAGGATCTGGGATGATCCTAGGGGTCTTAAGGCCTGGTTTGAGAGGTCTTAAGGAGGCTAATTCATGTATGGGTTGGATCTAAATCTAGAGGATGAGAGCATGGGAGATATGGGTGTACATGAGCTTGGTGAGTGCTTTCATGTATTAGGTTAGCCGAAAAGTTTTTTGGTCAGGCCTAATGGCTATGTATAAGTACATAGGTTGTATTAGAATTTTAAAAGGTTGAAATCAATACAGATCTTTTCTTCCTCAACTCTCTTCTTTTCTTCTCTCTAGAGTTGCCACCCTAGAGTTCTTGAAGAAGCCTTAGAGAAGGGGGCATATCCCTCAAGCCCAAGGAGGGAGGCACCCCATCATAGATCCAGGTGGAGGATCGATGGTGTGCTGCTCATAGAGAATGTCACAAGTTCCTTCAGGTCCATGCTAAAGATCAGGAGCTTCCGCAAAATGGTATTGGATGCTTGTGATGCCAAGGATGATGGGCATTTGAGCGATATCATGGGTCTATAATTTGGTATCAGAGCTAGGAGATGCCTGGAATATTGTGGATGATAATATGGTATCAGAGTCTGATGGTGTATGGAAGGAAAGAAGAAGTCGTACAAGATGAAATCAAAAATCTGCATAAGGATTCCATGGTTTGTCTCAAATCTACCTTGTTATTGCTGTGGTTTGGCCAACCAGGAGCAGCGGGTTGAAGGTGGAGGTTGAGAGGATTAATGGGATAGGATTTTCTCAGGATGGAAGGATTTGGTGCATGATTTGCTGATCGATTTTGGTGGAAAGGCTAGGGTGTATGATGGTTATGTGATAGGCAGGGAATGCTGGAGTGCTGCAGTAGTGCTTCCCTGGAGATGTAGGGCTAAGAGAGGCATGATGATGCTGTAGTCGAGGAAGGTATCTCAGTAGAGAGCATCAGGATTCTCTAGGAGGATGGGCAGTGTAGAGCTGTTGAAGAGAGGTTTCACAAGGGGTAATGGTCAAAGAAAGGCTAAGAAATGACTATACGTCCTTCGATGTCTGGAAGATGGGAAAGTAGTCGAAGATGTATTCAGTGGTTCGATCAGAGCATGGATTTACGTAGCCTTGGGAGTGATGGAGATGGATGATCCATGGAGGTCCAGTAGGTCAGGACTGGATGGTTGTAGAGTGGTATAGAGATAAGTCAGGGAGCATTAGAGTGCTGCAGGAGTGCTTCCCTAGAGGCACGGGACTGAGAGAGACTCGGTGGTGCAGCAACTGAGGAGTGTATCTTAATAGAGAGTGTTAGTGGTATCTCAGAAAGACTGAGTGCAGATCTCAGGGAGAGCCAGGGGGTCTCAGGGAGCGCCAGGAGGTCTCTAGCAGTCAGGAATATCATGGATCAGATTTTTTCTATAGGGGCACCAGGGAGAGTCACGGTTTAGATGGAGGATGGTTCATCGGATGCAACTAAAGTGATGGTTGGTGTAGGGATAGAAGAGAAGGACTAGGATAGAATTTCCTAGGATTTAGTCACTGATTTCAGAAGAGTTGGATGAACTCTTGAGTTTTGGAGGTGCACGTGGATTACGGAGATATCTGAGATAGCTTCGAAGGGATCCGCAAAGTGTGGAGGGTTCGAAGGGGCAGCGACGATGTTTGTGGTGCAGCGGCAGGTTCAACAGTGCAATATTGAATGGTTGGCCTCGAGAAACTCGGTGATAGAGTCGGCTTCTACGATATCAAGTGGACTTTGGATATAGGTGGAGCTTCGGAGAGATGGCTTCATAATTGAAGAGAAATTTGGCATGAGTTCAGAGCAGAGGGGTGTGGGAGGATCGATATCCTAGCACCAGCGTCGGTGATGCATAGTTCTAGATGGAGCGGCATGTGCAGGAGCATAGGCATAGTTCTGAGGAGACCATGTCAGAATTTGCAGCAAGTGCCAGTATAGGAATGTTGTGGGTTCTCGAGGAAAGTCCAAAAAAAGTGATGTAACTGCTAAGCAGAAGGAATCCTACAATTTTAGGATGGTGCAGAGGTGCAAGCCAAGATCTTCAGTGGTGGAGGCGATCATCCCAAAGGCCTCAAGGGTGCACAACAGCTAAAGAGGATTGACGAAGGCAATGCTTGCATAGGTGCTGTCGAGTGTGCAAGGACAATGGGAACGTGGAGGAGGGCATTGTCGAGGGGTTTGCCAAGGCTTGGAGCAGTAAGGTGGAGATTTTGAGGATTTGTGGTGCTCCCAAGTCTTGGGAGGCCATGGAAGGAGTCAGGGTGTTCGCTTCGGAGATTTTAGGAGCTTGGTTGGTGCTTCGAAGACCTGGGACATAAGGTGAAGCAAGGAACCAAAGTCGGAAAATCAAGACTGTAGAAAGAAGATTTTTTGTTGGTTAGCCAGCTCAGTCCAAAATTGGGTCGGCTAAGTCTCAGTGCATAAGCAAAATAGGGAGCTATGCGTTCGAAACTGTTGGCATGGCACATAACTGGGCTGGCTCAATTTCAGACTGAGCTGACCCAGTAGAACTTAGCCGGCTTAGTGTGCGGGCAGAGTTATGCGAGAATCTATTTTGGGCTAGAGTCTGGGATGATCCTAGGGGTCTTAAGGCCTGGTTTGAGGGTCTTAAGGGTGCTAATTCATGTATGGGTCGGATCTAGATCCAGAGGATGAGAGCACGAGAGACATGGGTATACATGGACTCGGTGAGTGTTTTCATGTATTGGATTAGCCGGAGAGTTTTTTGGTCGGGCCTAATGGCTATACATAAATGCATAGGTTGTATTAGGATTTTAAAAGGTTGGAATCAATACAGACCTTTTCTCCCTCAACTCTCTTCTTCTCTTCTCTCTAGAGTTGCCGCCCTAGGGTTCTTGAAGAAGCCCTAGAGAAGGGGGCATCTTCCTTAAGTCCAAGGAGGGAGGCACCCCATCACAGATCTAGGTGGAGGATCGGTGGTGTGCTGCCCATAGAGAATGTCATAGGTTCCTTCAAGTCCGTGCTAAAGATCAAGAGCTTCTGCAACATGGTATCAGGGTGCTTATGATGTCAAGGATAATTGGCGTTCGAGCGATATCATGAGTCTATAATTTAGTATTAGAGCTAGGTGATGCCTGGAATGTTGTAGACGACAATACTACATTGGGTTTCTAATAGAGTTTGATTTGGATCAAACTCTTGAAGGGAGGAGTCCCATGCGCCATGGACTCCTCCTTATCCTTTCTTCATGCTAACTTGGGAGGAGTTTTGGGTGACCAAACCTGATAAAGATCAAGTTGGCAACATGGGTTATCATATTGGAGTCCTAAGTAACCAAGCAAATAAGTTGCTCGATCACTTAGGAGTCTAGATGGGGCAAGGTATTTGATATAAAATCCTTCACACCAAGGCACTTCAACGCAAGCTTTGTTTTTCACCCAAAAGGCTGTCACCCCTTCCATCTTCCACTCCCCCTCTGATCCTCTGTCTTTGCTTCTTCTACATGCCAAAAGTTGGGCACAAATCAGAGAAGAAGATATAATTAAATTTGTGAAGAGTTCAGCATCTATGTGATGATATTTGTGAGACGGACAAGCTACCTTCAGAAGTTGTTTTAAAGGTTCTATAGATCAGATTCAGATATGATCTTTGGAGAAAAGATTCATGAGAAGAAGACGTCTAGATCCTATCTGAGTGGATACCAGTAGAGGCTAGGCACGTGCGTGGCTCTTTCCAGAACCTCAAGAAAGATCAAGATCATCGTAGAATAATCAGATTACCCAAATAAGGTAAGAAATTAAATCTAATTTAATTTAATTTTTAATTTTTAATATTAGATCATCATAATTAGATCTAAGAACTCTTTTATCTAATCAGATCATAGAAATTTTTTATAGAAAAATTCATCCCAGATCTGATCAAATCTACACGATCCTGCGGTGGAAAATGAGATTTTCCTTCAAATGGTATCTGAGCTGCATTTGCAGTTCTTTAGATCTATTTTAGATCTAACTTAATTTTTATTTATGATTTGATATTAAATTATTTTAGATATTACATCAGATATGATTAGATCTAAAATCAAAAAATTAAAATTAAATAATTTAGATCTAAAATGTATAAGATGCATGACTAGACTAGGTATAGAATAGTTCTATGTGTAGTCTAGTATAATTATATTTTTAATTTAATTAAAAATAATTTTAAATTTATTTAATTTTTATTTTTTTGAAGTTATAATTATTGAAATCAGATCTAAAAATAGAAAATAGAGTTTTAATTTATTCATATGAGATATGAAAGATGCATGTTTAGACTAGTTGTAAAATAATTCTATAAAATATCTAGAATAGTTTTACTTTGATGTGATCAAATTTAAATTCTATTTTTTAGATATTATATGTGATATATTAGATTTAAAAGCATGCATATTTAATTTAGTTATGATACATGAGATGTATGCAAAATATATATAAGTTAGATCATTAATTGTATATGTGATATATGATTTAGATCTAACTAGTTTTGTAGTGAAAATTATATTACTGATTAAGGCGTTCCCTTTGGCCATCCGATTATAAGAACAAAGTAGGGTTTAAAGGCCCTCTCCTTCCATTCAATGGGATGTTCTTATGATGTTTAGGGGTGTTGCGCATTTGTCCTTAATCAAAAATCAGAACTTATTTTTCTGCAAAATCCTAGATCTTAAAGTCCTAGGATTTTATTACATGTTTTGTTCATAAATTTAAAACTTAATTGAGAATTAAGATTATGAAATTAATTAGATCTAAAAATTATGAATTTTTAGATCTAAGATATATTCATAAAATTAGGTTCGGACTTAGGTAGCTTAATTAGGTCTAGCGGTTAATCAAACCGAATCAAGAGTTAGTTAGGTGGGATCAAAGAAAGCTTAAATTTGACCAGCTTAATAGGAATAAGTCTGGGTCAAGATCAAATTACATTGAGATGTGACTCAATCAAGTCAAGATCTAATTTGGCTTCGCGATTTGAGCCTAGATTGTAGGCTAACCCAATTGATTTTGATTCAACAATTTGGTGTCTAAGGTAAGTCTAGCAGATACGATCGACTGATTTTTAATTGAAAGCTACTTAATCTGAATGCATTCTTGTCGAGTTAATAGCATATTCCTTCCACCAGTCTCACTTACCTGGCCATTTATGTCGATCTAATTTTGATTTGAAGTGGCTAACAAATCAAGCCAACCCATGCCACTAGGTTAGTCATAATTATTATGACTAAGTTAAGTCAAGTTTAAAGAGATATAAATTAAATCTCTCTAAGAAAATATTAAGTTTAAGATCTTCCATCATTATAGATGTACGGGCTCTTTTCGGAGTTGATTACTCTTGGCTGGTTACAGTGGCTCAGTTGCATTGGGAAGATGTAACCACATTTATTAGGCATTGGATGTTATGAGTTGGAGGATGAATTGGACTCAATATTCTGGATATGATGAGAGACCCAATCAGAAATTCAATTCGTGCAAATGGTGGATTTGACTTAACTAAGGAGTAGATCAATATTCCAAATACGATGAGATTCATGAATTAGAGACCACGTTTGGGTGCACCATGATTAGAGAATCATTGGACAAGAGTTGTCCAGTCATTAATTCATCCATCACCAATAACTATTAGGTGAGATGATGAGCCAGTCGGTGGGACCGCACCATCCACTAGAAATCTATAATCATGGAGATTTTTGCATCTTTACTAAGAAAGTGTAGGGATCCGAGTAAATAGTGAGAGCCTAATTTATTTAAAAATAAAATTTTTAAATAAATTAATTAAATTTAATTACAAAATCTAACTAGAAACTTTGACTCTCTATAGAAAAATGTCTACGTCCAACCCACTAACTCGTATCCTAGACACCCATAGACTGATTGGATCCAACTATAAGGATTGGCTCCAAAACTTCAAAATTATTTTGAATTTTGATAATCTGATTCATCTGACCTTTTCTCTTCTTTAAAATTAAATTTTCTAAAATTATTAGATTCTTAAAATAAAATAGTTATTATAATAACTAGATCATAGCCTTCCATTAAGTGGGTGATAATGGGTCCATTAGTTGGATAATCATTGGAGGCCTAAAGGCCAAGTGTTTATTGGCTAATGGAGTTATCATTCATTATATGATTTCTTTGGCACACTCGATGACGTGGACAGGCACAAGACTAGTTATGCTATCTTCAACATTAGGATGCAGGACGGTGCCTCTATCATTGATCATGTATTGTACATGATCGAGTTGATAGAGCATTTAAGCAAGCTTGGCTTTTTCTTTGCATTAACAGCTTGGAAAGGATGCAATACTAAACTCATTGCCTAGGTCTTTTCTCCCATTCCTTACCCATTTTAGAATGACAAAGCCCAAAGTAGACTACCACAGGTTACTGGGATTGCTTCAGAACTTTGAGAAGGATCACCAACTCCGCAAGAAGTTGATGAACATTGTGGGAGGTTCATCTTCTGGTTCTCGATCCTTTAGGAAAGAAAAGAAGAACAAGAAGAAGAAAGTTAAGAAGGTGCAAGTTCAGACTGAGACATCTGTGTAGGGCTAAACTAGGAAGATCAAGCCTCGATAAGAGTCTAGAAGCTGAATGCTTCTTTTGCAAGAAGTGGAGGCACTAGAAGAGAAACTATCCTCAATACATTGCCTCTCTGGATCCGAACAGGCAGAGAAAGAAGTAAGCCGTTGCTGGGCAAGGTATTTATATGATAACTCTTTGTAATTTCTCTATTTGTGATACTACTTACTAGATATTGGATACTGATAGCCCTTACCATATTTGCAATTCATTATAGGGGTTGCAGGTCAGTAGAAGATTCGAGCAAGGTGAAAGATACTTGAATGTTGGAGATGGAAGATCAGTTCTAGTTCTAGCTTTAGAAATTCTGAAACTTGTATTTGAGTCCCATACTATTGTTCTTAGTGATTGTCATTTCTATCCCATTTTTTTTTAATGTTTTCTATAGGTCTTTTGTAGGCCTTTTGGTTAAAAATAATTATAAAATATCAATAAAAAAATAAGTTTGTAATATCATTATGAATGGTGTTACTATTTTTTGTGGATATTTGAACAATGGTGTGTATATGCTATCATAATTTGTTAATATAGTCTATTCAACTGGCAAGCATCCTAGATTAGATAGTGTGTCAAATATCTATTTATGGCACTATAGGCTAGGTCATATAAACAATAATGGGATAAATAGGTTGACTCAAGAGAAAATCTTTGAAGTTTGTGATAATGAATCACTTTCAACCTATGAGTCCTATCTTCTTGGTAAAATAACTAAGTCACCTTTTACTGAAAAGGTGAAAGAAGCTACTGAGCTCTTAGGTCTAGTACATACTAATGTATGTGGATCAATAAGCATAAGTATCAGAGGTGGATATTTCTACTTCATTACTTTCACAGATGATCTATCCCGATATGGATATGTCTATCTGATAAAACACTAGTCGGATTCATTTAAAATATTCAAATAATTTCTAAAGTGAAGTAGAAAAATAAACTAGGAAAGAGTATCAAAACTCTTCGATCTGATCCGAGGAGGGGAAATATCTTTCTGGTGAGTTTCTCACATATCTAGGAGAGAATGGAATTCTCTTCCAATGGACTCCTTTAAGAACATCACAGCATAATGGTGTATCTAAAAGAAGGAATCGGACTCTGTTAGACATGGTCCGATCCATGATGGATTTTGCCAGCTTACCGATATCTTCCTGGGGATATGTACTCGAATTGGCTTGTTATCTGTTAAATAGAATTCCAAGTAAGTCTATAGTTAAGACTCCGTATGAGATATGGACAGGACGTAAGCCAGCAATTTCACACCTTAGGATTTGCGGGTGCCCGACTTATGTCAAACGATTAGTTACAAATAAACTTGGACCTAGGTCTGACAAGTGCATGTTTATAGGATATCCAAAAGAGACCAAAAGATATTATTTTTACCATGCCGATGAGCAAAAGGTGTTCGTCAGCCTTAAGACAATCTTTTTGGAAAAGAAGTTCCTTGGTGAAGGAGCTATTGTTACCTCTAAGGTTGAACCTGATGAAGATCAGTAGGTAGAAAAACTGACACCTATAGCTGAACCTAAGAGGATTTGATTAGATCAGATCTAGAGCATAGTGTACCTGCACCATTAAGACGATCCAATAGAGTACCGCATGTCATCTTGGATAGATACTATAGTTTCTTAGTCCAGGATGGTGATCCCATCAAACTCGATGAGAATGATAAGGATCCAATCACTTATATGGATGCTATGCAAAGACCCAATTCTAAGAAATGGCTTAAGGCCATGAAATCTGAAATGGAGTCCATGAAGGTCAATGATGTGTAGACATTGGTTGACCCATCCGAAGGGGTCAAACCCATTGGGTATAAATGGGTCTTCAAAAGAAAAAGAGAAGCAGAAGAAAAGGTGGAGACCTATAAAGCCCATCTGGTTGCCAATGGAGTATCGTCAATATTATGGTATTGACTATGATGAGACATTTTTTCCTATGGCAATGCTCAAATCTCATTCGGATAATGCTTGCGAATAGCTGCCCATCTATACTATAAGATCTTGTAGATGGATGTGAAGATAGCACTTTCCTAAATGGAAAGCTGATCTGAAGAGGTGTATATGATACAACCTAAGAGGGTTCACATCCATAGATGAGTCTAAGGTGTGCAAGCTTTAGAGATCTATTTATGGATTGAAGCAGGCATCTTAGAGTTGGAACATGCATTTTGATGAGGTGAAGCAAAATGTATAGCTTTGTTAAGAATGGAGAAGAGCCCTGCATTTATAAATTAGCAAATGGTCCAACAGTGGTATTTCTTGTCTTATATGTGAATGGCATTCTCTTAATCAAGAATGACATGAAGGGAAAATCCTGATTTCCCGGACTAGTTCGTTCAGATCTGATCAGATCAAGAGATATATTTCAAAAATTTTTTTTTTTTGATCCCAATCAGATCTTGATATGTTTCAGATCTGATTCTTATTATTTTAATAAAATAAAATTAAAAGATAAATTAAATCAAATTTAATTTACCTTGATATGGGTAATCCTATTACCCATTGATGATCCTGTATGCAGCGGAAGGTTCTGGATCTAGCCACGCAAGCGCCTGGCCTCTACCGGTATCCACTCGGATTGGATCTAGAGATCCTCTTCTTCTCTATCATACCTCCAAAAATCAGATCTGGAATCTGATCTGGAGGATCTTCAAAACTCTTTTGAAGATGAGCAGTCGTCCTTTGCAGCAGCGCAGCCTTCTTAGCTTTTGATCGCCTTTCTTTGATCTGAATCGCACCAACCAAGGTCCAAAACTCCTTTTGGACGTGGAGAGCAAGAGGGAGAAGAGACTATGGCATGGAGAAGGAGGGGAGAGGCAGCCTTGGGGCATGGGGAATTATGATTCCTTTCAATCACTTCCAATCACAATCTGAGTTGGGCGCAGGGTCTTATTTATAGACTAAGCTGTGATCCAACTCCTCTTCTTCCCAACCAATCACAACCCTTTGTGAAATCAGATCTAAATCTGATTGGTGGGAATAGAGTCCCCTGGATTCCTCCTTAGAGGGTGCCTAAGACCAGTCAAAGTTGGTTCTTAGAAGAACTCTAATTGGAATCCAAAAAGGAGATGGAGTCCTTGTCCAACAAGGACTCCTAGGCGCCTCCAACTTGGGCACACGCCTAGGGTGGCGTGCGCCCTTCTCCTTGCCAGGTTCTGGCAGGGGGACAGGCCCCCACCAGCTCTCCAATAGGTGCATGACATGTGGTCAAAAGTCAAAGTGTCAATGGTCAACGTTTGACCAGTCAAAGGTAGACTTTTGACCAAAGTCAAAGAACAAGAAATGGCAGGTGACCAAAAATGGCAGGTAGTGTCTTACAAATAAGACAACCTTTTCTGACTTGGACAACCTCCAGTCAGACCATATGAAGGCCTCTGATTTGAGCACAAACTCCTTTGGCTCAGACAGGACAACTTATTTATGATAGCAAAAGAAGAACGTTAGGTTCAATCGAGTGCTAGCACGATTTCCTTGAACCTAATTGAATCTCATTCAGATCAATTGAACTAGATCAGTTCAATTGATGATCACCAGATTCAAACCCTTGTTTGTGTGACCCAGTTAGGTTCAGTTCTGTATGGTAATGGGATATGTCATGATCTCTATCATCGACATCATCGAAACTCCTTTCGATGGATCAGAACTCTTCTGATTCGAACAGCTAGAATGATCGATCATCTAAATCATTCTAATTGCTCCCAAAATCCACCAGTGACACCTAGCAGTATATGGTGGCAACCCATCAGAGCTGAATGCGAACCTCTTGGTGCAGCTACCTGTGTGATTCAAGTTCTTCTATCTTGAGCCCCGATCAGATTAGGGTTAAGGTGAACTCGTCAAACCCTAGTCTCTGTCATATGATGTAATCATTCGATTCGAGTCCAATGTGAAAATCTAAATAGAAACTCTTTCTATTATTTCACTCTACCATGGCCATGGATTTCTGGACTTGATTCTCATGATCATCATAGGGCTACTCCTCTACCACCGAGGTAGATAGATTCCATCTTGATGCAATCCAGTTCCTACAATGAACATGCTATAGCCAACATACACCTCAGGGTTCCATATGGCTAGGAGACCGAGTAATGGTGTAGTCAAACTATAACACCCTCAAGGTGAACTGCCGATGCATCTCAGGTCAAAGAACCAGACACACTACTGCAGCATCGAGTCAGTCATTGACGAGAAGGTAGACTCCCTAATGACTACTCGAGGTGGTCACGCTCAGTGCCCTCGTTCTCTAACGAGTACCTGTACTCTCGCTCCGGTGTCTCCACACCGTAGACTCAAGACTCATCTACTAAAGAGAAGCGATTGTACACCAACCTTCCGGATCAATCACCATCCTCGTGATGATCCTATGGTCAGGAGCAATTTATGAGTTAATAATGATTATTCATGTCTTAAATTTTCAACTCTTGAAAATATGAATTATCATTACCATTAACTCAAAGGATGTATCACAGACACTAAATACACATATGTGATAGAAAATAATCCATTTTATTGATATTAGTCAAAATTATAATTTTGCCCCTAGAAGTGTATTACAAGTGTCAGCCAATTCTGGCTTCTAGGGCACATATATCTAACAATCTCCCACTTGTCCTAAAGCCAATTGGCTACAAGTCTAAGTCCCATCTTCTCAAGGTGGGCTTCGATCTTCTGCTGGCCCAACGGCTTTGTAAGTGGGTCTGCCACATTATCTGCGGAGTTGACTCTCTTGACCTCGACATAACCCTTCTCGAGGTAATCGCGGATGAGGTGGTATCGCCGCTCAATATGCTTGGATTTCTGGTGAGACCTCGGCTCCTTAGCAAGGGCTATGGCGCCATTGTTGTCGCAGTATAGAGGAATGGCATCTGATGGCATTACTCCAATTTCTGCAGCAAACTTCTTGTACCAGAATGCTTCCTTCGCAGCTTCTGATGCAGCGATATATTCTGCTTCCATGGTGGAATCTGCTATCACCGTTTGCTTGGAACTCTTCCAGCTGATAGCTCCACCATTGCACACAAACAGACTCCCAGATGTCGACTTTCGATCATCTATATCGGACATGAAGTCCGAGTCTGTGTATCCCTGGACCAGGAGTTCTCCGTTACCAAAGACCAGCATCATATCCTTAGTTCTTCTCAAGTACTTAAGGATACATTTCACAGAAGTCCAGTGTTCTTCACCTGGATTTGACTGATATCTGCTTGTGACACTCACAGCATGGGCTATATCAGGTCGTGTACATAGCATGGCATACATGAGGCTCCCTATTGCAGAAGCATAAGGGATCTTGCTCATGCGTTCTATTTCCTCAGGTGTGCTGGGGCACATCTTCTTGGAAAGATGAATACCATGTCTGAAGGGTATTAATCCCCTCTTAGAGTTTTCCATACTAAACCTCTTTAGTACTTTCTCTATGTACATCTTCTGTGAAAGTCCTAGCATCCTATTCGGTCTATCCCTATAGACCTTAATTCCTAGAATAAAGGATGCTTCACCTAGGTCTTTCATGGAGAATTCCTTGGACAACCACATCTTGACTGATGTCAACATGGGAATATCATTCCCAATAAGGAGGATGTCATCCACGTACAATACGAGGAAGACAACAGCGCTCCCACTGACCCTTTTGAAAACACATGGTTCCTCTTCATTTTTGATGAAACCAAACTTTTTGATCACATCATTGAAACGAGTGTTCCAGCTCCGAGATGCTTGCTTAAGTCCATATATGGACCTTTGCAGCTTGCAAACCTTGTGATCAGTATCACTGGATGTGAAACCTAGCGGCTGTTCCATATAGATATCTTCCTCAAGATATCCATTTAGGAATGCCGTTTTCACGTCCATTTGCCATATTTCATAATCGAAATAGGCTGCAACAGCAAGCAATGTGCGGATGGATTTTAGCATAGCTACTGGGGAAAAGGTATCCTGATAGTCTATGCCTTCGCGTTGACTATAACCTTTTGCCACCAATCTAGCCTTGAATGTCTCCACATTCCCATCTGCACCAATCTTTCTCTTGAAGATCCATTTACATCCAATAGGTACTATACCTTCTGGTGGATCTACCAAGGTCCAGACTTGGTTTGAGTGCATCGAGTCAATTTCTGACTGCATTGCCTCTAGCCATTTCTCGGAGTCGATATCTGATATCGCCTCGTTGTAGGTTTTGGGATCATCACCATGAGCACCATTA
This sequence comes from Cocos nucifera, assembly GCA_006176705.1. Taxonomy (NCBI): domain Eukaryota; kingdom Viridiplantae; phylum Streptophyta; class Magnoliopsida; order Arecales; family Arecaceae; genus Cocos; species Cocos nucifera. The sequence goes on from QRFJ01002367.1 coordinate 124,955, forward strand.
CCTACGAGGAACATTTCCTCTACATCCTCTGAAATAATACCTAAGTATCTTTCAGGGGGACGGGAAACTCTTTCCGATCTACGAGGTGGAGGAGGTAGTGTTCTTATTGGCTCAACCTGATTTGGTTCCACTTGGTCCTTAGCTCGTTCTGCTTGTGAGACTTTCTCATCAAGCTTGATCTGCTTTTCCAATGCCGCTATCTTGAATAAACTATTTTTCAAGAAAGATGGCATGTCGACTCACAATCACATTGTGGTCTTCTGGAATGTAGAAATAGTATCCTAATGACTCTTTAGGATATCCTATGAATCGAGCTCTGAAAGGACCTAAACTCTAACTTGTCCGCTTGTTGTCTTTTGACATGAGCCGGACAACCCCAAATTCTGAGATGACTCAGACTTGGTTTCTTACCGTGCCATATCTCATACGGTGTGGTAGGAACGGTTTTAGAGGGAACCCTATTCAGTAGATAGATTGAAGTTAACAATGAGTGTCCCCAAAGAAAATCAGGGAGGTCTGTGAAGCTCATCATGGATCGAACCATATCTAATAGAGTCCGATTTCTCCATTCTGAAACCCCGTTGAGTTGAGGTGTTCCTGGTGGAGTCCATTGAGAGACTATGCCATTATCCTTGAGATAGTCTAGGAATTCCCTGCTAAGGTATTCACCTCCTCGATCTGATCGAAGAACCTTAATGGGTTTTCCTGTTTGTTTTTCTACTTCATGTCTGAATTCTTTGAACTTTTCAAAAGGCTTCAGACTTGTGTCTCATAAGATACACATACCCATACCTAGACAGATCATCGGTAAAGGTAATGAAGTAGACAAAATTGCCTCTAGCCGGCACATCAAATGGGCCGCACACATCAGTATGTACTAGGGCAAGGAGATCTGTGGCCCTCTCCCCATGTCCAACAAAAGGGAGTTTAGTCATTTTGCCTTGAAGACAGGATTCACAAGTTGGATATGACTCGAAAGTCAATGGACTCAATAGTCCATTTTTCTCCAATTTGTTGATCCTATCTTCTGCTATATGACCTAATCTCAGGTGCCATAGATATCTGTCGTTTGGACTATCCCTAGGTCGTTTGGCATTCACGTTTTGCTCGATAGTTAGAACAGGTACATCAATATGTAGCTGATAAAGACCATTAATAAGGAAACCATTTGCAATTTTATTTCTTTCATAAAGAATGTTACAATGGTCCTTAAAGAAGGTGATCACATAACCTTCTTGTGCTAAGCATGAAACAGAAATCAAATTCCTGCTGGCTGCAGGCACAAAATAACAGTCTTGCAAAACTAAGTCTAAACCGAATGGTAATCGCAGAGGGTATGTTCCCACGGCTACTGCAGCAACTCTTGCTCCATTACCAATGCGTAGGATCATGTCTCCATCCCTCAGCCTCCTGCTATCCTCAAGACCCTGCATAGAAGTGCACAGATGAGCACTAGAACCAGAGTCAAGCACCCAACTGGATGCAGAAGAAACCGTAAGGTTAGACTCAATAACGAGCATACCTCCAGAAGGACCTTCCTTCTTGTTCTTCAGGGTGGCCAGGTAAGTAGGGCAGTTCCGCTTCCAATGGCCGTCGCTGTTGCAATGGAAACACTTTCCTTTGCCATCGGCCTTTTTCTTCGATTCTGCCTTCTTCTTCTTTGATCCTTCCACCTTTTGCTTTTTCACAGACTTCTTTTTCTTTCCATAAGACTTTCTTTTGGAAGAAGTCCGTTCCATAGCAAGAACTGAGCCTTTAGAACCTTTCATAGAAAGCTCAGCGGTAACCAGCATATTCATTAACTCGGCCAAGGAATTCTGAAGTTTATGCATGTGGTAATTCATGATGAATTGCCCATATGCATCAGTCAAGGATTGCAGAATGATATCGTTCTGCAGGTCCAAGTCCAACTTCACACCGAGCTTCTCAAGCTCTTCCATGTCCTTGATCATTGTCAGACAGTGATCTTGGACTGACTGCCCATCACGCATCTTAGCCTTAAAAAGTCATTTCGTGACTTGATATTTGGCTGCGCGACTCTGTTCACCAAACATCTCCTGCAGGTGAGCCAACATTTGGCGAGCAGTCCCGATATCCTCATGTTGGCGCTGGAGCTCATCAGACATCGAGCCCAACATGTAATATCTGGCCTTATTATCTTCGTCAATCCATTTTTCCAGAGACGCTCTCTGTTCAACAGATGGACGGGCTGGTAATGTGGGAGGGTCCTGGTCCAAAACATGGGTTAACTTCTCGGAACCCAAAATAATTTTGTAGTTCCTGAGCCAATCTTTATAATTGGGTCCAGTCAGTCTATGTGTGTCCAGGATACGTGCCAATGGGTTTGACGCAGACATATTCCTGTAGAGAGTCAAAGATTCTAGTTAGATACTGTAATTTTGACTTGACCAATTTGTTTAGGGATTTTATTTTTAAACAAATTAGCTCCCACTATTTTCTCGGATCCCTACACTCCCTCTGTAGAGATGCGAAAATCTCCACGATTAATGATTTCTAGTGGGTGGTGCGGTCTCACCAACTGACTCATCACCTCACCTAACAGTTATTGGTGATGGGTTAGCCAATGAGTGAACAACTCTTGTTCAATGATTCTCTAATCATGGTGCACCCAAACTTGGTCTCTAATTCATGAATCTCACCGTATCCGAAATATTGATCCACTCCTTAGTTAAGTCAGACCCACCATTTGCATAGACTGGGTTCCTAATTGAGTCTCTCACCGTATCCGAAATATTGAGCCCAACTCATCCTCCAGCCCATAGCATCCAATGCCTAATAGACATGGTTGCATCTTCCCGGTGCAACTGAGCCACTGTATCCAGCCGAGAACAATCAACCCCGGGAAGGGCCCGCACATCTACAATGGTGGAAGACCTCAGACTTAATCTTTTCTTAGGGAGAATTGATTCAGGTCTCATTAAACTAGACTTGGCTTAGTCATAACAATTATGACTAACCTAGTGGCATGGGTTAGCTCGGATTATTGACCACCTCAGATCAGAACTGTGTCAACAGATATGGCCAGGTAAGTGAGATCCGGTGGAAGGAATATGCCATTAACTCGTACAAGAACGCATTCAGGTCGAGTAGCTTCCAATTAAAAACCAGTCGGTCGTCTGTGCCAAACTTACCTTAGACACCAAATTGTTGAGTCAGAACCAATTGGGTTAGCCTACAATCCAGACTCTAACCTCTGAGCCTAATTAGGTCTTGCTTGATCGTGACTCGATCTTGACCCAGACTTAATCCTATTAGGCTGGTCAATTTAAGCATTGTTGATCCCATCTAACCAACTCTTGATTCGGTTTGATCAACCGCTTAGACCTAATTGAGCTACCCAAGCCCGAACCCAGTATTATGAATATGTCTTAGATCTGAAATTCTCAATTTTAGACCTAATTAATATTCCATAAACTTAATTCTTAATTAAGTAGGGTTCATAAACAAAATATGCACAATAAATCCTAGGGTTTCAGGATCTAGGGTTTTGCAGAAAGTAAGTTTTGGGTTTCTGATTAAGGACGAACACGCAGCACCCCTACACATCATAAGAACACCCCATCGAATGGGAAGAGAGGGCCTTTAAACCCTTCTTCGTTCTTATGACCGGACGGCCAAGAGGAACGCCTTAATCAGGAACATTCAATACTACAAAACAATATCAGATCTATATCATATATCTCATATATAAAGTAGATCTAATCATGGCATATTTTGCATACATCTCATGTATCAAATCATGCATATTTTCAGATCTAAATTATCTCATAATAATCTAAAAAATTAGATTTAAATTGATCTAATCAAAATAAATTCTAATCTAGACAATTATGTAGAACTATTCTACAACTAGTCTAGACATGCATCAATCATATCTCATATGATATTCAAAAATTAAATAATTTTTATTTGCTATTTTTTAGATGTTATTATAACACTTATAATATCAAAAAATAGTAAATAAAAAGATCTAAAACATGATTTAATCAGATTAAATCAAAAATATGCAAGAATATTCTATAGAACTATTCTATTCTAGAACTAGTCATGCATATCTTCTAATCTTAGATCCAAATTATTTAATTTTAATTTTTTCTGATTTCAGATCTGATCACATCTCATGTGACATCTGAAAATCAATTATTTTCTAATTAAAATAAATTTAAAATCAGATCTAAATAATTTAGAACCATGGCTCTGATACCAGTTGAAGGGAAATCCTGATTTCCCGGTCCAGGTTCGTTCAGATCTGATCAGATCAAGAGATATATTTCAAAAATTTTTCTCTTGATCCCAATCAGATCTTGATATGTTTTAGATCTGATTCTTATTATTTTAATAAAATAAAATTAAAAGATAAATTAAATCAAATTTAATTTACCTGATCTGGGTAATCCTATTACCCTGTTGATGATCCTGTTTGCAGCGGAAGGTTCTGGATCTTAGCCACGCAAGCGCCTGGCCTCTACCGGTATCCACTCGGGTTGGATCTGGAGATCCTCTTCTTCTCTATCACACCTCCAAAAATCAGATCTGGAATCTGATCTGGAGGATCTTCAAAACTCTTTTGAAGATGAGCAGTCGTCCTTTGCAGCAGCGCAGCCTTCTTATTTTTGATCGCCTTTCTTTGATCTGAATCGCACCAACCAAGGTCCAAAACTCCTTTTGGACGTGGAGAGCAAGGGGAGAAGAGACTATGGCATGGAGAAGGAGGGGAGAGGCAGCCTTGGGGCATGGGAAACTATGATTCTCAATTGAATTGCATTAGAATCTGAGTTGGGCGCAGGGTCTTATTTATAGACTAAGCTGTGATCCAACTCCTCTTCCTTCCCAACCAATCACAACCCTTTGTGAAATCAGATCTAAATCTGATTGGTGGGAATAGAGTCCCCTGGATTCCTCCTTAGAGGGTGCCTAAGACCAGTCAAAGTTGGTTCTTAGAAGAACTCTAATTGGAATCCAAAAAGGAGATGGAGTCCTTGTCCAACAAGGACTCCTAGGCGCCTCCAACTTGGGCACACGCCTAGGGTGGCGTGCGCCCTTCTCCTTGCCAGGTTCTGGCAGGGGGACAGGCCCCCACCAGCTCTCCAATAGGTGCATGACATGTGGTCAAAAGTCAAAGTGTCAATGGTCAACGTTTGACCAGTCAAAGGTAGACTTTTGACCAAAGTCAAAGAACAAGAAATGGCAGGTGACCAAAAATGGCAGGTAGTGTCTTACAAATAAGACAACCTTTTCTGACTTGGACAACCTCCTGTCAGACCATATGAAGGCCTCTGTTTGAGCACAAACTCCTTTGGCTCAGACAGGACAACTTATTTATGATAGCAAAAGAAGAACGTTAGGTTCAATCGAGTGCTAGCACGATTTCCTTGAACCTAATTGAATCTCATTCAGATCAATTGAACTAGATCAGTTCAATTGATGATCACCAGATTCAAACCCTTGTTTGTGTGACCCAGTTAGGTTCAGTTCTGTATGGTAATGGGATATGTCATGATCTCTATCATCGACATCATCGAAACTCCTTTCGATGGATCAGAACTCTTCTGATTCGAACAGCTAGAATGATCGATCATCTAAATCATTCTAATTGCTCCCAAAATCCACCAGTGACACCTAGCAGTATATGGTGGCAACCCATCAGAGCTGAATGCGAACCTCTTGGTGCAGCTACCTGTGTGATTCAGTTCTTCTATCTTGAGCCCCGATCAGATTAGGGTTAAGGTGAACTCGTCAAACCCTAGTCTCTGTCATATGATGTAATCATTCGATTCGAGTCCAATGTGAAAATCTAAATAGAAACTCTTTCTATTATTTCACTCTACCATGGCCATGGATTTCTGGACTTGATTCTCATGATCATCATAGGGCTACTCCTCTACCACCGAGGTAGATAGATTCCATCTTGATGCAATCCAGTTCCTACAATGAACATGTCATAGCCAACATACACCTCAGGGTTCCATATGGCTAGGAGACCGAGTAATGGTGTAGTCAAACTATAACACCCTCAAGGTGAACTGCCGATGCATCTCAGGTCAAAGAACCAGACACACTACTGCAGCATCGAGTCAGTCATTGACGAGAAGGTAGACTCCCTAATGACTACTCGAGGTGGTCACGCTCAGTGCCCTCGTTCTCTAACGAGTACCTGTACTCTCGCTCCGGTGTCTCCACACCGTAGACTCAAGACTCATCTACTAAAGAGAAGCGATTGTACACCAACCTTCCGGATCAATCACCATCCTCGTGATGATCCTATGGTCAGGAGCAATTTATGAGTTAATAATGATTATTCATGTCTTAAATTTTCAACTCTTGAAAATATGAATTATCATTATCATTAACTCAAAGGATGTATCACAGACACTAAATAAACATATGTGATAGAAAATAACCCATTTTATTGATTATAGTCAAAATTATAATTTTGCCTTTAGAAGTGTATTACAAGTGTCAGCCAATTCTGGCTTCTAGGGCACATATATCTAACATGACATCCCCACACTATAGGGAATAAAAGTTTGGTTGTCATCTCTGTTCTCCATGAAGGACTTGGGTGAAGCATCCTACATACTAGAGATGAAGATCTATAGGGATAGATATAAAAAGATGCTTGGATTATCCTAGTCCACATACATAGGTACTATGCTAAAGAGGTTCAGCATTAAGAATTGCAAAAAGAGCTATCTTCTGATAGATCATGAAATTTGTTTCTCTAAGAAGAATTATCCGATAACTCCTGAAGAGAGTGTATGAGTAGAGTTCCATATGCTTCTACAGTGGGATCTATCATGTACACCATGATATGTACGAGATCAGATGTGGCATACTCATTAGGAGTAGTGAGTAGATACCAGTCTGATCTTGGAGAAAATTACTAGAAAGTGGTTAAATTCATCCTTAAGTATTTAAGAAATACTAAGGACCAATGGTTGGTTTATGGCAAGTTCGATCCGAAACTTATAAGATTTATAGACTCCAGCTTTCAATCTAACCATGATGATAGCAGAAGCATGTCAGGATGTATCTTTACTCTGAATGATGGAGCCATCTGCTGAAAAAATTCCAAGCAGCATATTGTGACAGCCTCTATTTGCAAAGTAGAGTACATCGTAGCATCAGATGCCACAAAGGAAGCAGTGTTGTTGAGGAAGTTTATCACCGAGCTCAGAGTAGCATCCTTCCTAGATGGTTCGGTCCTACTCTACTGTGACAGCACTGGTGCTATAGCTCATGAAAAGGAACTAAAGACACACCAGCAAACGAAGTATATTCTGCATCGCTTTTATCTAGTCTGAAAGATCATGGATTGAGGTGACGTTGACCTTCAGAAGATCGATGAAAAGGAGAACCTGGCCGACCCCTTCACTAAAGCCCTAGCAATAAAGGAGTTCAATAACCATAATTTAAAGATGGGTATTAAATACTATGCCGAGTTATTGAAAAAATGTGTTCCAAAACCAATCATCAACCTATTGACGATTGAGCTATATTATAATTATAATTAATTTATTAATTAATAAAATATATTTTTGGTATTTTCATCATAAGTTTTCATCTTCTAACGAACTTCATTATTGTGATGAAGTTCTTAGGATTATTTAGGTTCGATAAAGAGAGGATTTATTGATTAGTCCTTAAAATTGTTCACAATCAAATGATAGATTGTTAATAAGGACGATAGCATCTATCGAGCATAGATCGTTGTATGTCATATAGGTTGGTTATCCTTTTAACTAAGGAGTATGGCGATACTGGTATGGCATACAAGTGAGATGTAGGGATACATCATCACTGAACATGACCAACTCTAGAGCATTCTACTATCGAGAATGTCTCTGATGGGATATGGGTATAAGTATCACTTAGACCTGAGATCACCTTAGTTACTTGCAAGCAACTCACTGTGCTTTGGTACCGGACTAACTAAATTTTCAATTCAGTAATGAAAGGCTTCTGGGCACAATCAAGTAGTTATGAAGTCGGTGTGTGATCAAGATGAAATTGACCACTCCAAGAGTTGGAGAAGAATGTATCACTGTATTTCAATATAGCAAAATCTTGATCAGGATAATCCATGAGATGGATTTGATATTTTAAAATACAATGTGGATGGCCTGATCAGAGTTGATAGTTGAACTTTGAGGTATCCTACGAGCATTTTGGTCAAGGGGATGAATTATATGAAAACTATATCCACATGAATTCTAAGGATGTTTGTTCTATACATTCGACATATCCGACCATCGGGTACCATTGCTAGATGTTACTTTAATTGGTATAAAAATTTATTTCTATTCTATCAATTTAGGTTCAAACCTATGAGGTCACATACATTAGAGCTCACAATCTGATCGGATGGTTGATCAACGATTAAGAATCATTTGAGGGTTAAACGATAAATACGATTGGTGTTTAACCTAGTGTAAGTGTTGCAGGAGGATCAATTAGCAATTAGATTGCTAATTAGCTTAATTTGATTAAGCCAAAAGATTGAGATTAAGTATAATTGAATATGATTTAATTAGATTTAGTTTGGTCTTTATTGGATCAAGTCCAATTGATTTATTGGATAAGCCAAGTGCAAAGAAGAACTAGTCCTAGTTCAACTAGGACTTGGGTCAACCCAATTTTTTAATTTGATTAGAAAATTAAATTAAAATTTAATTTAATTTAATCTAATTTAATTAAGTTCTTAATTGGGTTAGGGCCTAATTTAATTAGGTTGACTTGATTTTGGTTTAAGTTGGTTTGAGAAATCACTTTAACCAAATCATAGCTGGAATCCTAGTAAAACTAGGATTCCACCTTGCACCACCTTAGCCCCCCATGCCATCTTTCTCTCTTCTTTTTGGCAAGAAATCTCTTCTTCCAGGTATCTCACGCATGCCCCTTCTCCCTCTCTCTTTCTCATATGGAAATTAGGTAGTGGACCAAGTCAAAGGTAGTAGTTTGTTTTGATTTTGGATTTTAATAGATAGAATCCTAACAAACCACAACTTCTCCCATGTGTGCCACCCTCCTCCCTATTTCTTATCTGGTTTCCATGGTGAAAAGAAAGACATTTTGTGTGCCAAAAGCCTGAGGTCCATGTCATAAAGAAAGGAGGGCGCACCCAAGTGTTGGGCGCCCCAACTAGTTGTCTATTTTGGTCTTTCCTAGTCTAAGAGTTTGACCCAATAAGGACTCCTCTATATCTTTCTATATAGGATGAATTTTGGGCTGATTTTTGAACATACTCTACATCATTGAGAGACCTTTGGAGAATGTGAAAATCAGGGGGAAAGAGTATTAGGGCATGGGGATTTTATAAATACTAAACTAGGTGTCTAGGTGAGAGAATAGAGAAGAAGAAGAGGGTCTTCTTCTAAGGTTGTCTTGTTCATCTCTTTTTCTTCTTCTTTTTGAGATTATTTAAGAGTTTCTTAGATCTATAATCTCTCCTCCTTCTTCTCATCTTCGAAAGAATCTAGATCCAGAAGAAGGAAGCACTAGATCGACCATTAAGGAAGGATAAGTATAGTACTAGCATACTATGCTGATTTCCTACATCAAACTTCTGATCGTGGTTCGTGAGCTCGTGTAGATGACTCCTAGAGGCTGGATGCATGTGCGGCTCGCAACATCATCCTCATGCTTGGGTCAACAAGTTACAATGTCTAACTTGCATAGATAATAGATCTGATCTATTTTACATACCTGCATTAGATGTAGTGTAGATGCATGTTGATGTGATCAACATGTTTTATTTTCTTCCTTATGTTTAATTTATAATTTAATCTCATGCCCTAATCATGTCATAGGATATTAGATCTAGGATATTCTTTGGTATTAAAAATTAATTTTGATTAATTTTAGTCTTCTACTGTCTGATCTTGAAAAAGTTTCAAGATCTAGTTCTGAAATCCTAGATTTGGTTCCTTCAATCCTCTGGCTCGAGTAATCATAGGACCACATACATCTATATGTACAAGTCCTAATAACTCACCTATTCTTTTTTCATATTTATTAAATGGAGTCTTGGTTACCTATGAAATAAGATTCATAAGTTTCTAATGATTCATAATCATAAGGATCAAAGAACTTTTCTTTGTATAACTTGTTAATTCTAGTCTCACTTATATGACCAAGTCGACAATGCTAAAGTAAAGTATTATTAGCATGTTCTCTCTTTTGCTTTTTATTTTCATTAATATAAAAAATATTGTCATTTAGAGATAGAATCAAAAGACCATTATCAAAAATGCCAAAACATATTATTTCATTAGAAAATTTAATTGAGCAACCATTGCTTATTACATCAATTTAATAACCTTATTTTAATAACAAGGGTACATAAATAATATTTCTAATGATCTTAGGCATATAAAAATAATTCTTTAGCTTTAAGATCTTTCTAGAAGGCAACTTCAAGATATTTGTTCCTACAGCTTTCGCTTGGATGGACTCTTCTCCAGCATCGTAGAGCTTGAAGTCACCCTTTTTCAAAACTCTAATTTTCTATAGCTCTTGCAAAGACTTGAAAATATGAGAACCATAGATGGTATCCAATACCCAAGAGTTTGAAATAAAAGAATTTAATGATAAAATTGTATGTATCTCGTACATACCTTTCGGTGCAACACTTACACCAGTCTTCATAGTTGCAAGGTAAGCCTTGCAATTTTTTTTCCAATGACCTGCTTCACCGTAGTAAAAGCAGGTCACTTACTTAGTGGCCTTCTTCCTCTTCTTCCTCTTATTTATACTATCTTTAGTATTCAGACTTCTCTTTGAACCCTTTTTGTCAGCCTTCTTCTTGGAGATCCTATCCATAAGAAGAAGAGCCTTATCCTTCTTGATATGGCTCTTTGCTATTTTAAGCATATTTAATAGCTTAGAAAAGAAAGTATTCAGTTTGTTCATATGATAGTTCATAATAAATTAAGAAAATGATTGTAGGAGTGATTGCTGGATCAGATCTTGACTCAACTCCCCATCCATAACAAAAACTAATTGATCTAATCGAGTGATCAGGTCAATTACCATCGGCACATGATCTTGTACAGATGATCCTTCTACCATTCTGGTATGGAATAACTACTTAAATATTTCATATCCAACAGTCCTACTCTACTCTCTATAAAGCTTTTTTAAATTAAGCAGTATGGATTGAGTATCCATATCATCATGCTACCTCTGCAACTCATTACTCATAGAGGCTCAAATAATACATTTGATAGTAAGTGAATCATTTTGCCATATTTTATATGTGGCTACTTCCTCCTCAGTAGCATCCTTCCCTATCAGGCTTAGGGTTAAGGGCATCGAATATAGGTGGTGTGGTGCTCCCAAGCCTTGGGAAGGCCACGGGCGGAAGTCCAGGGTGAGGGCTCTGAGGGAGGCTAGGATAGGTATGGTCCTAGGGCTAGGATAGGAGTCATCCTAGGGTGAAGGCGGCATGTAGCTCTCCACAAGCTTGAGGTTCGGGTAATGAGGCTCAAGAGCTTGGTTGGTGCTTCGAAGACCTAGGATTCAAGGTTGGGCAAGAAACCAATGTGAGGAATCAAGACTGCAGAAAGAATATTTTTTGCAGGTTAGCCAGCTCAGTTTAAAACATATCGACTAAGTCTTAGATGCAAAGGCAAATAGAAAGGTCGAGTTTCGGGACTGCTAGCAACGACATAGAACTAGGTCGGCTCAAGTTCAGACTAGCCAACCAGTGGAACTTAGCAGCCCTCCAGTGCTGAGACTGAGCCAGCTCAGTGTCGTAGGTAGAGTTAGTTGAGGGTCTGTTTGGCGTAGGATCTGGGTTGATCCTAGGGGTCTTAAGGCTGGTTTGAGAGTCTTAAGGGGGCTAATTCATATATGGGTTAGGGTTAGATCTAGGGGATGAGAGCATGTGAGACTTAGGCTCGTTAAATGCTTTCCTATATTGAGTTAGCCTAAGGGAGTTTTTAAGCTATGGTTTATTAGGATTCATTTGGAAACTCTAGGGTATATAAACCAGGACATTGTAACTTTTACAAGAAGAAGAAAATACAATTGAGCTTTTCTCCCTAACTCTCTTCTCTCTTCTCTCTGATTCCAACACCAAAATCTTAGCTTCTCTCATCTTTGTTAGATCTTCTTCAGTTTGCTGGATTAACACCAAGGTTCACTTAAGAGATCGGATCTACGGCTGTGGCTCTGAGCAACTGTAGGAACAACAATTCATATCAAAATGAGGTGATACCAATTGGTGGGTCAACAATTGGTATCAAAGCCTGGTTGAGCATGAAGGAGGAAGAAGATCAGTTTTCAGCAGAGATCAGCAGTGAGATTCAGATCTAAAAACTTTCTCTAGGCTTCGTGAGGAAGGAAGAGATCACAGGGCTGCTGTCCACCATCCCTAGTTAAGGTATTTCTTAGATCTATCTATTTGCTGTTATTTGATTTGGATTGATCATGGAAAATAGTGGGTTGAAGGTAGGATTAGAGAAGTTTGATAGAAAGTAAAGTTCATGATGTGGGATGGTAAGGATGGAGGATCTATTGTTTAGATGAGGTTGGATTGGTTTGGAAGATAGCCAGAGAGATCACAGATAAGAAGTGGATATCTTGGAGAAAAGGGCATGTGCCACGATTAGGCTTGTTTTGATGATGATTTTGTATGGTATGTTGAGGAGAGAACCCAAGGATTATGGTCGAGTTATAGTATATACATAGGAAGAACATGTGCAATAAGTTGATGCTAAAGAAATAACTTGATAGCCTTTGGATGCAGAAGGCGAGGATGTTGCGGGGCATATTCAATAGTTCGATCAGATGAGCATGGACTTGCTCAATATAGGGATGGATCTAGAAGAGGAGGACAAGAGTCTATTGTTGCTGTGTTCGCTATCCAAGAGCTTCGATCCATTGGTGACAACTTTGCTGCATGGTAAGGAGACACTAGTGTATGAGGAGATCGTATTAGTGCTCAGGTCCAACGAGCAGTGGGAACGGATGACGAAGAGGGAGGTCTTCCAGAAGAGTCCTATGGTTTCAGAGAAACACAGAAAAGGAAAGAAGAAGGATGAACAGAAGGACAGCAAGGGGTCCAAGAGATGCTTCAAATGTAGATAAGCAGGGCACTTTAAGCGAAAGTGTCCATTTTGGAAGAAGTGCAAGGGAGGAGAAAGCTTGGATTCCATCAGTACAGTCGCTGAATAAAGATTTAGATGAATCTTGATTGTCTCGAAGGAGTCCATGGTGGTGCGGTATTGAGATGATTCGGATAGGTCTGTGAGTAGAGGATCGAGGGCATTGATTGAGTTCGAGGTACAACAGTAGGCCAGTAGTACAGTGTTGGGGTTGCCTCTGAGAACTCGGAGATAGAGCCAGCTTCTATGGCATTCAAGATGACTTCAATTCTAGGGGAGCACCTAGCAGAGGTGTTTCATGGTGGAGGAAGCTGTGACATATTTCAGAGCAGAGGATGCAGAGGGAGACCTATATCCCGGCACCAGTCGTGGTTGAACAGATCCAGGTGAGAGGATTGTGCAGGAATAGGTATGGCTCTAAGGAAGTCAGGTTAGGCATTAGATATGCGCAAATTTTGGGAAAGAATGTGTCGATCTCCAAGGAAGTCAGACAATAATTAGCTTGCCAGCAGAAATACCTACAACTTCAAAGGTACAAAGAAAACAAAGCCAAGAACTTCAGTGTGGATCGATCACTCAAGCCTCAAAGGGAGCTCAGCAATAGATAAGATGGCATTTTAAGGTGAGCACGAGAGCTATCGACATGCAAGGCAGTAAATCAATGTAGAGGATGTTGCCAGGTATGCCAATTGGAGCACCAATATGGAGATGTATCCTAAGCCGTAGGATACCATGTGCGAGCTAGGTGAGCTGGAGTAGGTAGGTGGCTAGGGCTAGACAGGAGTTGTCTAGATGAAGGTGTATATGCTCTCCATGGGCTTGAGGTTCAAGTATGAGGCCTCAGAAAGCTTGGTTGCTGCGAGATCTGAATTCAAGATGTATAGCAAGAGACAAAGCCAGAGAATCAGACGCAGAAAAAGAATTTTCTTTAGGTTAGCCGATTTCTCTT
>QRFJ01002368.1:0-143806 GCA_006176705.1 Cocos nucifera
TTTCTCACGTAAAAGCCAGGTCCCTGTCATAAAAACTACTTCGGTAAGGGTACTATTGGCTGATCTTATTTCATGATTCTATGGAGTATGTTAAGAAATGTGACCGCTGTCAGAAGAATGCAAACATATAAAGACAACCAGCCTCCGAGCTTACTCCGCTAAGTGCACCTTGGCCATTTGCGCAATAGAAAATGAACATACTTGGCCCTTTCTCGATGGCATCTGGGCAGCGAAAGTTCCTCCTAGTTGCGATCGACTATTTTACCAAATGGGTCGAGGCTGAACCACTAGCAAAAATTACCAAGATTAAGGTACAGAATTTCGTCTGAAAGTCAATAGTCTGTCAGTTTGGTCTGCCCCAAACTCTTATAACTGATAATGGGCGATAGTTCGCTGGGATGAGGTTCGTCGAATTCTACAAAAACCTAAACATCTTCCACCACTTCACATCGGTGGCTCATCATAGGCAAATGGGGAAGCCGAAGTGACCAACTAGACTCTGCTACAAGGCATCAAGATGAGGCTCAATAGAGCAAAGGGAGCCTGGGTAGACAAATTCTACCATATCCTCTGAGCGTACCAAACTATACAAAGGTTGCCGACTGGGAAAACATCCTTCGCCTTGGCCTTCGAAATGGAGGCAGTCATACCGATCGAGCTTAAGCTTCCGTCAGCACGGATCGCGGCCTTCAATGAGCAACATAATCTACAAGACCTCAGAGGCAACCTTGATCTACTGAAAGAAAAAAGGGAGGAAACTCAGGTCCAGATGGCGGCCTACAGGCGAAGGATGGCCCAATATTATAACTCCAAAGTCAGAAGCAAAATGTTCAAAGTGGGGGACTTAGTGCTTCGGCGAGCCGCCATCTTCCAGCCTCAAAGCGAGGGGAAGCTTGTCCCAAATTGAGAAAGCCCGTATGAAGTGGTAGAGGTCGTCTGGCCCGAAACTTATCGCCTGAAGGAGCTTGAAGGAACAATGCTCGTACGACCTTAAAACTCAAAAAATCTGAGGATGTACTACCAGTAATTTACTCTCAATAAAATACCTCGATTTCAGTAATATTATTTTTTGGTACGAAAATTATGTGATGACAGAAAAAAAATAGCTAAAAATGGCCATGTTAGGAATAGGAGGAGAACCTCATCCTAATATGAGCAAAGCTGAAGGCCTCATTCATTTTAGATGAGATGGAGGGAGAGGCCATGACAACGGTCCTTATGCGCCCCCACAGCTCATTAGGAATAGGAGGAGGACCTCCTCCTAGCACGAGTAAAGTCGAAGACCTCATTCATTTTAGACGAGATGGAGGAGAGGCCCTGACAATGGCCCTTATGCGCTCCCACAGCAATTAGGAATAGGAGGAGAACCTCATCCTAACGTGAGCAAAGTCGAAGGCCTATTCATTTTAGACTGAGACATGGGGAGAAGCCCCAACAATGGTCCTTATGCGCCCCCACAATTGGTTAGGAATAGAAGGAGGACCTTCTCTAGCACGAGCAAAGTCGAAGGCCTCATTCATTTTAGACGAAATGGAGGGAGAGACCCTGATAATGGCCCTTATGCATCCCTATAGCCCATTAGGAATAGGAGGAGAACTTTCCTAACGTGGGCAAAGTCGAAGGACTCGTTCATTCTAGACGGGATGAGAGAAAAGACCCCGACAACGATCCTATTATGTCCAACAATAATAGAAGATAAGATCTCCCCCTAGCTTCTACACCAAAAGAAGATAAGATCTCCTTCAAACTTGGCAGCTGGAGATAAGATCTCCCTCGAGCTTCTACATCAATAGGAGATAAGATCTCCTTTAACCTCGACTGCTAGAGATAGGATCTCCTTCGAGCTTCTACATCAACATGAGATAAGTTCTCCTTCAACCTCGGCTGCTGGAGATAAGATCTCCTCCGAGCTTCTACG
This sequence comes from Cocos nucifera, assembly GCA_006176705.1. Classification (NCBI taxonomy): domain Eukaryota; kingdom Viridiplantae; phylum Streptophyta; class Magnoliopsida; order Arecales; family Arecaceae; genus Cocos; species Cocos nucifera. The sequence continues at coordinate 1,919 of QRFJ01002368.1, forward strand.
CCAATAAAAGATAAGATCTCCTTCAACCTCGGCTGCTGGAGAAAAGATCTCCTCCGAGCTTATACATCAACAGAAGATAAGATCTCCTTCAACCTCGACTGCTGGAGATAGGATCTCCTCCGAGCCTCCACGCCAATAGGAGATAAGATCTCCTCCGACCTTGGCTATTGGAGATAAGATCTTTCCCAAGCTTCTACGTCAATAGGAGATAAGATCTTCTTCAACCATGACTGTTGGAGACAGGAGATAAGATCTCCTCCGACCTCGAACTGCTGGAGATAAAATCTCTCCGAGCTTCTACGTCAACAGAAGATAAGATCTCCTTCAATCTCTACTGCTAGAGATAGGATCTCCTCCGAGCCTCTACGTCAATAGGAGATAAGATCTCCTTCAACCTCGGCTGCTGGAGATAAAATCTCTCCCGAGCTTCTATGTCAACAGGAGATAAGACCTCCTTCAACCTCGGCTGCTGGAGATAAGATCTTCTTCAAGCTTCTATGTCAACAGGAGATAAGATCTCCTTCAACTTCGACTGCTGGAGATAGGATCTCCCCCGAGCCTCTATGCCAATAGGAGATAAGATCTCTCCCAATCTCGGCTACTAAAGATAAGATCTCCTCCGAGCTTCTACGTTAATAGGAGATAAGATATCCTTCAACCTTGGCTGCCGGAGATAAGATCTCTCTCGAGCTTTGTCGTCAACAGGAGATAAGATCTTCTTCAACCTAGGCTGCTGGAGATAGGATCTCCTCGAGCTTCTACGTCAATAGGAGATAAGATCTCCTTCAACCTCGGCTGCTGGAGATAGGATCTCCCCTAAGCCTCTATGCCAATAGAAGATAAGATCTCCTTCAATCTCGATTGTTGGAGATAAGATCTCCCTCAAGATTCTACATCAATAGGAGATAAGATCTCTTTCAATCTCGACTGCTGGAGATAAGATCTCTCTGAGCTTCTACGTCAATAGGAGATAAGATCTCCTTCAATCTTGACTGCTGGAGATAGGATCTTCCCCGACCTTCTACGTCAACAGAGATAAGATCTCTTTCAACCTCGGTTGCTAGAGATAAAATCTCTTGAGCTTCTACATCAATAGAGATAAGATCTTCTTCAATCTTGGCTGCTGGAGATAGGATCCCCGAGCCTCTACGCAATAGGAGATAAGATCTCCTTCAACCTCGGTTGCTAGAGATAGGATCTCCCCCAAGCCTCTACGTTAATAGGAGATAAGATCTCCCCAACCTTGGCTGCTGGAGATAAGATCTCTCCCAAGCTTCTACGTCAATAAAAGATAAGATCTCCTTCAACCTCGGCTGCTGGAGATAAGATCTCCCCGAGCTCTACATCAATAGAAGATAAGATCTCCTTCAATCTCAACTGCTGAAGATAGGATCTCCCCCGAGTTTCTACATCAACAGGAGATAAGTCTCCTTCAACCTCGACTGCTGGAGATAAGATCTCTCCTGAGCTTTTCTGTCAGCAGGAGATAAAATCTCCTTCAACCTTGGCTGTTGGAGATAAGATCTCCCCCGAGCTTCTACGTCAATAGAATATAAGATCTCCTTCAACCTCGGCTGCTGGAGATAGGATCTCCCCCGAGCCTCTATGCTAATAGGAGATAAGATCTCTCCAACCTCGACTGCTGGAGATAAGATCTCCTCTGAGCTTCTACGTCAATAGAAGATAAGATCTCCTTCAACCTCAGCTGCTGGAGATAGGATCTCCCCCAAGCCTCAACGTCAATAGGAGATAAGATCTCCTTCAACTTTGGCTGCTAGAGATAAGATCTCATCCGAACTTGTACGTCAATAGAAGATAAGATATTCTTCAACCTTGACTGCTGAGGAATAGAGTCTCCCCTGAGCTTCTACGTCAATAGGAGATAAGATCTCCTTCAACCTCGACTATTGGAGATAGGATCTCCTTCGAGCCTCTATGCCAATAGGAGATAAGATCACTCCGACCTCGACTGCTGGAGATAAGATCTTCTCCGAGCTTCTGTGTCAATAGGAGATAAGATCTCCTTCAACCTCGGCTACTGGAGATAAGATCCCCCGAGCTTCTAGTCAACAGAGATAAGATCTCCTTCAACCTTCGATTGTTGAGATAGGATCTTTTCGAGCCTCTACGTACTAGGAGATAAGATCTTCTTCAACTCGACTTGCGGAGATAGGATCTCTTCCTTAACGAGCCTCTACGTCAATAGGAGATAAGATTTTCTCCGACCTCGGCTGCTGGAGATAAGATCTCCTCCGAGCTTCTATGTCAATAGGAGATAAGATCTCCTTCAACCTCGACTAGAGATAAGATCTTCTACGAGCTTCTACGTCAATAGGAGATAAGATCTTCTTCAATCTCGACTGCTGGAGATAGGATCTCCCCCGAGCTTCTACGTCAATAGGAGATAAGATCTCCTTCAACCTCGGTTGCTGGAGATAAGATCTCCTCCGAGCTTCTATGTCAACAGGAGATAAGATCTTCTTCAACCTCAGCTATTGAAGATAAGATCTCCCTCGAGCTTCTACGTCAATATGAGATAAGATCTCCTTCAACCTCGCTTGCTGGAGATAGAATCTTCTCCGAGTCTCTACGCTAATAGGAGATAAGATCTTCCCCGATCTCGACTGTTGGAGATAAGATCTCCTCCGAGCTTTTACGTCAACAGAAGATAAGATCTCCTTTAACCTCGATTGCTGGAGATAGGATCTCTCCCGAGCCTCTACGCCAATAGAAGATAAGATCTTTCCCAACCTCGACTGTTGGAGATAGGATCTCCTCCGAGTTTCTACGTCAATAGAAGATAAGATCTCCTTCAATCTCGACTGCTGGAGATAAGATCTCCCTCGAGCTTCTATGTCAATAGAAGATAAGATCTCCTTCAACCTCGACTGTTAGTGATAGGATCTCTTCCAAGTTTCTACATCAACAGGAGATAAGATCTCCTTCAACCTTGGTTGCTGGAGATAAGATCTCTCTCGAGCTTCTACGTCAATAGAAGATAAGATCTCCTTCAACCTCGGTTGCTAGAGATAAGATCTCTCACGAGCTTCTACGTCAACAGGAGATAAGATCTTCTTCAACCTCAGCTAAAGATAAGATCTCCCCCGAGTTCCAATTTTGTCGTCAACCTTGGCTGGAGATAAGATCTCTCACGAGATTCAACCTGAGCTAGTGCAGAGTTCTGAAGAAGACTTCGACAGTCATCCTTTTTTGTACTCCCTTTTTTCGAGTTTCGAACTTAGGAGTGGAGGAACTATTATTGGGGATAAACCCCACTCCTGTCGAAGTCTAGTCTGGTGCTTATCCTAATGCAGCTGATGATCATGAAAGAGCTTCAATCAGAAATTCTATTTCCAACAGCCAAACTCATTCAGTGGTCGAACTCCTTCAATAGTCGAACCCAACCGAACTTCTCAGCGGCCGACCCCCAGTCTAACCCCTTCAGTCGATCAAACTTCTCAACAATCGAGCCCCAGTCGAACTCCCCTAATGGTTGAATTCCTGCTGAACTCTCCCAAACTTCTCTTTTGACTGGGCTTTCCCAAGATCCAGACTCTTCTCCAGATTTCTCCTTCGACTGGACTCCCCCCAGATTTCTCCTTCGATCAGACTCCTCCTTTAGTCGGGCTTCTACAGAAACCATACTCTTTCCAATATTCTTCTTTAGTCAAATTTTCATAGGAGCCGAACTCCTTCCGGACTTCTCCTCAGTTAGATTCCTTCAAGAGCCAAACTCCTTCCATAATTCTCCTTCAATCAGATTTCTTCAGGAGCCGAACTCCTTCTAAAATTCTTCTTTAACCAAATTTTCATAGGAGCCAAACTCCTTCCGGACTTCTCCTTCAGTCAAATTCCTCCAAAAGCCAAACTCATTCCAGAATTTTTCTTCAGTCGGATTCCTTCTGAAGCCAAACTCCTTCCAGATCACCTCTACAGTCAGACTCCTCTAGGAGTCAAACTCCTTTCAGATTGCTCTTGCAGTTGGATTACTCCAGGAGCTGAACTTCTTCCAGAATTCTTCTTTAGCTGAATTTTTATAGGAGCCAAACTCCTTCCAGACTTCTCCTTCAGTCGAATTCCTCTAGGAGCTGAACTTCTTCTAGAATTTTCCTTTAGCCATATTTTCATAGAAGCCAAACTCCTTTCGGACTTCTTCTTCAGTCAAATTTTTTTAGGAGCCGAACTCCTTCCAGAATTCTTCTTTAGTTGGATTTTCATAGGACTCAAACTCCTTCCGAACTTTTTCTTCAGTCAGATTTTTTCAAAAGCCAAACTCCTTTCAGAATTTTTCTTCAGTTGGATTCCTTCAGGAGCCAAACTTCTTCCAAAATTCTTCTTCAACCAAATTCCTCTAGGAGCCAAACTCCTTTCAGAATTCTCTTTTAACCAAATTTCTATAGGAGCTGAACTCCTTTTGGTCTTCTCCTTCAGTCAGATTCCTCCTGAAATCAAACTCCTTCCAAATCGCCCCTACAGTCAGACTCCTTCCGGAGCCAAACTCCTTCTAGATTGCTCCTACAGGCAGGTTCCTCCAAGAGCCAAACTCCTTTTGAACTTCTCCTTCAGTCAAATTTCTATAGGAGCCAATCTTCTTTCAGATTACTCTTACAGTTGGACTCCTTCAACTCAGTCAAACTCTGAATGCATGCTTCCATCAAACGGCATGGCTATCATTATCGATCTAACGACATCGCTCTCTCCGTAACAAACTCCATGCAGCCCACGATCGGACGATATGACCATCACTATCAGTCTGACGATACCTTCCTCTCCATACCGAATCCCATGCAGTCTTGAGTGGCCCGCTACCAAACGGTATGGTTGTGACCATCAATCAAGCTTCGTGTATAAAATGGGACCCTCCAGATGCATTTTCTAAAGGCTCTAAGCTCTTCTCTCCCCCTCTAAAATGGGACCATCCATTTTTGTTGGCCAAAAGAGTTGACTTGATCGTCGAAGGGTCCTACCAGAACCACCACCATCGACTCCGAATGAAACTTTATTTTGTAGGTCACCGACGATGACCTCATCTTCTTCAACTCTAGCTCAATCCGACGTCAACCAAATTCTGCACCAACAAATATTAAAATAGGATGCAAGTGGCTAAATAAAGATTAAGAGTAATAAAATCTATCTGACAATGGCCAAGGTGGAGGCCTATATGCTACTCAATGGCTATGGGTCGAGACTCTTCTCCATCAAGATCGATCAAGATCATTAAGAAGAGCATTCCACTACTACAAAAAAGAGCTACAGCAGCGATTCGTAACTACTATCATAGCCCAAAAAAATACTACCATAAGTTATGGTAGATATTTTCTAATTGCTGCCACTACAGCCATCACCGTAGCTCTATGGCAGTGATTATTACAGCAGTTGTTTGAACCGCTGCAATATTTATCCTATTGCAGTGGTTTATAAACTACTGCAATAGATCGACCTATAGCAATGGTTATATAACCGCTTCCATAGGTTTTCTATAGCAACGGTTACCACTACCATAGGTAATCTATAGCAGCGGTTTATTAATCACTGTCATAGGTCTAATGCAGCGATTGACACTGTTTGCACTAGAAACCTATGGCAGTGGTTGGCACAGATATGGTAGCGATTATAAAACTACTATCGTAGATCTTAAATAATTAAAAAAATTAAATTTTTTATTTTTTATATATTTTATCTGATAAATATAGATATATAATATAAGAAAATATAACAATCATAAAAATTATTCTAAAATGCTAAAATTTTATTATCGAATAAAATTTATTATAATATTTTTTTAAAAAAATAAAATACATCAAAAATCTCCTAAATCTACATCATCATCGTCGTCATCGGGAGCTGGAGCCAGAGCTGAAGCTGGAGTTGGTGCTGGAGCTAGAGTCGGAGCTGAAGTTGGAGCTGGAATGTAGGCCAACATATTCTCAAAGCTCGTGACTCCAAAATGCACGTTGAGCATCGACATCATATCTCTCATAATGCCCTCCAAATGAGATGCGCGCTCCTCAGCCCGATATGTCTGTGTCACAGCATGATCTGCCCATGCCAATGCCTCCTCAAGCTTCTTCCGACTGACGATATCGAAAGTCTATGAGGAGATGCTCGCCTCAGACCAGTAGCTCATCGACGTATGTTCGAGCCTGCATCGGATACTCCAAGAGTGCTCAGGCCCCAAGACCTGAGATAGATGGTCATGGGGCTCAGAGGTATCCTGACCCTCACTCACGACCGCATCTAACTGATCCTATAATTATAAATTAAAATAAAATTTTATAAAAAATATTATAATACTAATCATATATATTAATATATTTAATACTTACAAAAATATGTCTGATCGTAAAGTTCATCGACCTGCCCATCTTGTCTGTGTGGTTGGATCGGAAGATCTCGCTATGGCTGGACATCATTTCATCTCTCATCAGCTATAACAAAAAATAAATTTATCAAAAAGATGATAAAAAATATAAATTTAATTTATCTAGTAAGATTTAGAATTAATTATCTCTCTATGCACACGACTAGCCATAGACTCGCAGCCTAGAGTGTGCATATACTCCTGGGCTACACGATTCTTCCAATTCTGATGGAAGATAGCCTAACAAGTATTTAAATAAATAATAAATATTTAAAAAAATATTTAAATAAAATTTTAAGCATATTAAAAAATTTAAAAGTTAGGAATTTTATCTTGAACTCCTACTAGTGTCTAACCATCCTCTCCCACTGACTCGGAGGATAGTTCTGTATCTAGAGAACAAGCTCCTCCGGAGTGTCTTATCGATGCTCGAGGTATTCTCTATGGAGCTTGATCTTATAATCCTGGTACAACTCTCCGATCTTCCTCAGTCGGACATCTCGAGCCCTCTCATGATCGAAAAAGTCATACCTTCTCTGCACAAAGTTATCAAAAATCAATTACAAAATTATTCTAATCAAACATATATAGTATAAATATATAAAATGCATAAATATAACTAAGATGCACGTACTTATTCATATCTTCTCCCATACCCGATCCCTGAAGGTAGCATGCATCAAACACTAGTGTCCGGGCTCTACGGAAATGATGTCCGACCGTCTCATAAGCACTCTAAAAAAGGAATGCATCTTCTATGTGGTCTCCCCTACCGACCTCCCCTCCGCATCATAATAGACCATCATTTGATGCTAACTATTCCACATGTGTGCCATACGTATGGGACCGTGAAATGTCCGACTGGATGATGCACCTGCAATGCAAATATGTTATACAAATATATAAGTATACAAATACTATATAAAAAATAAAGTTATGCTAATATAATAAAAACGTACACTCAGATGCTTGCATAGTAGCATGTATCTTAGATATGAGCAACAATAGAGGATCAATTATCGATGGAGTAGATGTCGTCGGTGGAGGTCTCTGAGTAGCCGATGCTAAGGTGGATGGAGTATTGATAGGAAATGCGATGTTGTCATTAAGATACCATGTTTATCAGTTTAAATCTAATTTTTTATTTTTTTAAATTAATAAAAAAATTATGAAGAGAGTAGTGAGTCGGGTCGAATCCATAGAGAGGCAATAATTTAATTCTAAAATCTTTGAGTTTTTTTATTTTATTATTTTTTTAAAAGAAAAGAAAAGAAGGGTTTTTGAAAATTAAAGTTGAAAATAGTAAAATTTAAATTATATAAAAATAAATTTGATACTAAGATCCACTATTTAGATCTTAGCGGCTACTTGTAATAAAATTAAAGAATAATAAAGAATAATTAATTTAAAGAGCTAGAATTAAAAAGAGCAATAAAGCTTTCTTTATTAAAATTAAAACTCAGATGCAAAATTTAAATACAAGAAATTAAAGAAAAGGAATAAAACTTAAATGCAAAATTTAAATACAAAAAATTAAAAAAAAAGAAAAAAAAACTAGAAGGAGATCGTAGATCAGCGTAGGCATAAAGATGGCGTAGAAGACTGGCTCTTCTTCTCAGCACTGTAGCTTTAAAGCAACCTTTAACCCTGAGCTTAGATTCCACCCTATATCTTGGCTTTTCTCTCACTAGATCTATTGATTTCTGGAGGCCTGGAGATTTTTTTTATAGAGCTAGGAGGGCTGGATATTTTTTTCTAGAGGCAATGTGGGACTAATAGCCTTTTTAATCATCAAAATATAAAAAAATCTAAGTAAAATTTAGATTAAAATAGCTCTAATATGAATCTGGTAAGTTCGGTAAAATCTAGCCATTCAATAGGAATCCAACGGACCAAAAATCATCAAAATCGGATGCATATCGGTCCAAAATTAGGTCAGATTAAATTCTGGCCATTCGATCACGCGTTGATGGAGGAAATCTAGCCGCAAATCGTGCGTCGAGAGTTCTGAATACCGTCGGAAGTATTTTGGACCATCGGATCATCCTCTGGATCGAGCGCTGCCGTTGGATGGTGATCCGCATGAAGTCTGATGTATAGAAACTTTCTCCACCGTTCGATCTTGATCGCAAGCTACCACAGCCGTTCGATTGTGCAATTACTATTTCCATGGACCACGTGGACCGACTGCACCACACACCACAGCCAATCAGCGCTCGCTGCTTTAATGCAAAATTATCTTTTTGCCCTATAGATCATGATGGATTTTCTGTGAACCCTTTAAGGGTCTAGATCCACCACGTGTCGCTTCTTAATTCGTCAGTTTCTACTGAGCTGGCAGTCCATGCCTGGATCATGGACCAGCTGACGGCTTTCGTGGCTGAGTCGGCTTACATGGCTGGCTTAGTGCACTGACTTGTCGGCTTGGCTCGGTGCGTTTGGATGCACCGACTGATCTGACGCCGTGTCTTGAGCCGGCTGAGCCGTATGTTATTTTTATTTAATTTTTTTATTTATTTTATTTCTTTAGAAATTCATATCTTCTTCATTTTAGCTCCATTTTATATAAAATTTATTTCATTATGATCAAAAAAATAAGCTCTTTCCATTAATTATAAAATTTTATTTTTTAATTTTTATTATTATTTAATTAATTTTTAATTAATAAAAATATTAATTTCTCAAAAATTATATATAAATTAATTATTAATCTTAAAAATTAATATAAATTAATTAATAAATTAATACTTTTATTGGTAAATTTATGGTGCTTATCACGTCCCCCAACTTAAGCTTTGCTCGTCCTCGAGTAAAAAAAGAATTTAATTTAGATCAATTACCATATTTCATTGAGATCCTTCTTTACAAGAATAGATCTAGGATTTAAGATCAAAAGTTTAGATAGTATCACTAATTAAGTATTGAGTTTTAGAAGTAAATTTTATGGCAGATTAATCAGAAACTTTCTTAGAGTTCATCTAAAGATTTTCAGCACTTGATTTCATGAATACTAACTTAGCATTTGGGTGTTGATTCAAAGATCAAACGAATCTTCTTTTATCACCTATTTTGGTTAGTTTTCTATATACTTCCAAGTTAAGTGCATGAATTAAGGTTGCTTTCACACTGCTTTTTTTTCTTTTTTTGAAAATTATGCTGAGCATCCTAGCCTTTACTTCACCATTTGATGTGAACTTCTACACTTGACTTAGGTACAGAGTTCTAGTTTAGGACAATCCACATATACTCTATATTTTATACTTTTTGTATTTAAGTAGGTAGCTCTTTTTTTAAATTTAAGTTTCTTTAATTGAGGTATATATAAACCATCAATTTTTAGTGATAATTGAATCCTCAATTTAGCCTTATAATCAATACCTATTGTGCTTCATTAGTGTGCATGTGCAATTAAAAGTATTGTTAGCCTTTAAATGACCTAAGTAGGCTGCTAATGGTTTAACCAAGTAATCTACTTCTTAACTTGCTACCATTATTAGTTAATACTTTCTAACTTTATTACTTTTTCTAGTTTATTTTGCTTAAGATTTTTTTTTTTAAAATATGATTTATCCAAAAAATTTTTAAAATAGTTTTAAAATTTTATCATTATTATTATATATATATATATTATTATTTATTTTTTTATATTTTTTATATATTTTTTATTTTTTTTACTATTTTTTTATTTTTTATTTTTTTTTTATTATTTTTTATCCTCCAATTAAATTGACATTATCCTCAATGGAGAGGGAAAACAAATAAAAGGGTGTAAATTATTTTTATTTATTTAGCATGGGTCTTGAAGCTTATGATCCTTCTCCAGCTTTTTGGTCCTTCTTCAGCTTAGCCTAAAAAGAAAAGAAACTAGAATAAATTAGATTCAAGAAGTATTGGGTTGCCTCCCAACAAGTGCTAAGTTTATTATCTTCAGTCAGACAAAATACAGTTTAATTTATTATGGTTCTATTAATTATACTTGGTCAATGTTTTGCTTTAATGATATCCCTTCGATATATGGTTTAAACCTTTGGCCATTTATCTTAAAGAAATTTTTAGTCCTAGGATCATAGAGTTTGATTGCACCACATGGGAATATATGATTAACTATGTAAGGTCCATCCCATCTAGATTTTAATTTTCTAGAAAATAATCGAAGCTTTGAATTAAATAACCAAACTTGTTGATTTGGTTCAAAGGTTTTTCTTGAAATATGTTTATCATGCAAGGCTTTCATTTTCTCCTTATAGATTTTTGAATTTTCATAAGCTTCTTACCTTAATTCTTCTAATTCACTCAATTGTAACATCCGATTGGAACCAGCTTGGTTTAAATTAAAATTTAATTATTTTATTGCCCAATATGCTTTATGTTCAAGTTCTACCAGAAGGTGACATGCTTTTTCATAGATTAATCTATAAGGAGACATTCCAATTGGGGTTTTATAAGCTATCCTATAGGCCCATAATGCATCATCTAATCGATCTGACCAATTTTTTCGATCAGACCTAATAGTCTTTTGTAAGATATTCTTAATTTCTCTATTAGATACTTCTATCTGACCACTTATTTGCGGATGGTATGGTGTAGCTATCTTATATGTCACCCCATATTTTTGTAATAAAGTTCGAAATTGATGATTTATAAAATGGGTACCTCCGTCGCTAATGATAGCATGTGAAAATTCGAACCTAAAAAAGATATTCTTCTGAATAAATTTTAAGACTACTTTATGATCATTAGTTCGTGTTGTTATTGCTTCAATCCATTTAGAAACATAATCGATAGCTACCAAAATGTATTCAAATCCATTGGAAGGTGGAAAAGGTCCCATAAAATCAATTCTCCATACATCAAAAATTTCTACTACTAAGATGGGGTTTAAAGGCATCATGTCTATTTTTGAAGTATTCCTTAAGGCTTGACACTTAAGGCACTCCTGACTAAAAGTATGGGCATCCTTAAATAATGTTGGCCAATAAAAACCACTCTACAATACTTTGGTTGCAGTTTTTCATCCAGAAAAATATCCTCCGTAAGCAAGGGTATGACAAAATTGTAAGATACTCAATTGTTCAGATTCAGGAACATATCTACGAATGATTTGATTAGCACAAATTCTAAAAAGCTTAGGATCTTCTCAAAAATAATATTTGATTTGAGCAAAGAATCGATCCTTCTCATTCTTAGACCAGCCATCAGGAATTTGTCCTATGACTAAGTAATTGACAATATCTATAAACCAAGGAGCCTTTGTATGTAAAACTGTTAACAATTATTCATCTGAAAAAGATTCTCTGATTGATACAGGTTCACTATCTTTAACTAGGATCCTAGATAGATGGTCTGCTACAATATTTAGATCTCTTCTTATCTCGAATTTCAATATCAAATTCTTGTAGTAGTAAGATCCATCTAATTAATCATGGTTTAGCATCTTTCTTTGAGAGCAGGTATCTCAAGGCTAAATGATCTGAGTAAATTATGATTTTTGATCCTAATAGATATGATCTAAACTTTTCTAGGGCAAACACAATGGCTAGCAACTCTTTTTCAGTGGTGGTATAATTCATTTATGCTTTATTCAGAGTTCTACTGGCATAATAGATCACTACAGGATATTTATTTACCCTTTGGCCTAGGACAGCTCCTATGGCAAAGTCTGAGGCATTGCACATAATTTCAAAAGATAGTGACTAGTTAGAAGATTGTATGATTGGAGCTTTGATCATAGCTTCCCTTAAGATTTTATAAGCTTTATGATAATTTTCATCAAAGTTAAAAGAAACAGCCTTAGAGAGCAGATTACACAAAGGACGAGAAATTTTAAAGAACTCTTTGATGAAGCGACGATAGAATCCTACATGGCCAAGAAAAGATCGAATTTGTTTGATAGAAGTGGGAGGAGGAAGTTTAGAAATTAGTTTAACTTTAGCTTTATCTACCTCAATCCCTTTCTTAGATACTATATGTCCTAAAACGATCCCCTCTTGAACCATGAAGTGGCTCTTTTTCCAGCTTAACACTAGATTAGCCTCAATACATCATTTTAATATTTTCTTCAAATTATTGAGGCAACTCTCAAAAGATTCTCCAAAGATTGAAAAGTCATCCATGAATATTTCTAAGAAATCTCCTATCATGTCTGAAAATATTGACATCATGCATCTTTGAAAAGTCGCAGGTGCATTACATAATCCGAATGGCATTCTACGGAAAGCAAAGGTTCCATAAGGACATGTAAAGGTGGTCTTTTCTTGATCTCCTAGATAGATTGCTACTTGATTGTATCCTGAGTATCCATCTAAAAAGCAAAAGTATTGTTGGCCTGCTAGTCTTTTTAAGATTTGATCGATAAAGGGATAAGGAAAAATGATCTTTTCGGATGGTTGTATTGAGTTTTCTATAATCTATATAGACACGTCATCCAGTAGAAAGTCATGTTGGTACTAAATTTTTATGTTCAGTGCGGACAATCGTGAGTCCAGATTTTTTTGGAACAACTTGTGTGGGACTCACCCAATGGTTGTCAGAGATAGGATAAATAATTCCAGCATCTAACCATTTAATTACCTCTTTCTTAACTACTTCTTGCATGTTAGGGTTAAGCCGTCTTTGCATCTCTCAAGTTGGTTTGGCATTATCTTCTATATAGATATGGTGCATGCATATTGATGGACTAATTTCTTTTAAATCAGCGATGTTTTAACCTATAGCCTCCTTATATGTTTTCAAAATATTTACCAATTGGTTTTCCTATTCAGTAGTTAAGTTGGAAGCAATTATTATCGATAGGGTCTTTTTTGATCCTAAAAATACATACTTAAGTGATTCAGGTAAAGGTTTTAGTTCAAGTTGTGGTGGGGCCTAAATTGAAGGACGTAATGGTTCAATTTTTTACTCGGATAAGGGCTCAACTTTCACTGACCAAGGTAATGAATGTGATGGTTGAGGTGAATTAAATAGGGCATTTACTTCCTGGGTTTGAGTTTCTTCAATGGGTTCATCATCTTGCAGTAAATCTAAGGAGGAATTAGATTCAACTATTTCATCTACCTGATTAATTACAAAACAGTCTTCCTCCTCTTGAGTGTATTTTGGGATATTAAAAATATTAATTCTTACTTTTTGATTTTCAAAAGAAATGTCCATAGCTCCTATCTTACAGTTGATATTGGCATTGGCAGTCGCTAAGAATGGACGTTCTAAAATTATGGGATTCTGGTTAAGTTCTTGGGATGGTTCCATGTCAAGTATGAGGAAGTCTACTGAAAAATAGCATTTGTCTACTCTAACTAGAACATCCTCAATCAAACCACGTGATATTTTTATAGATCTTTTAGCTAATTGCGAAATAACTGATGTGGGTTTTAATTCTCCAATCCCAAATTTTTTATAAACTGAGGTTGGAAGTAGGTTCACACTAGCTCCTAAGTCTAGTAATGCTCAGTTAAAGAATATGCCTTCTATAACATAAGAAATTAAGGGTGCACCAAGGTCTTTCATCTTTTGAGGTATTGGATTTAATAGGACCGTACTTACATCCTCAGATAGCATAACTCTTTTGGTGGTTTATGGCTCACGCTTTTGGATGTAGAGTTCTTTAAAAAATTTAGCATAGGCTAGGACATGCTGAATTACATCGAGGAGGGGTAAATTAATATGAATTTGTTTAAATAGTTTCATTAGCTCCTTGTTGCGTGCTTCTTGCTTTTTATGAGAAGAGCCTGCTTCTAAGGCCAAAGAAAAAGGGGCTTTGGGTTTATAGGTCTCAAGTAAATCATCTATTTTCTTCTTTATTTTATCTATTTTATCAGTACCAGTTCTAAGCTCAGGTTCTTCTATATGATTAGTTTCAGTACTAACCTCTTCTTCAAATTTTTCATCAGTATTGGTTCCTATCACCTGGTCTTGGCATGGGTCCTTAAGAATCCTACCACTTCTAAGTTCAGATATTGCTTTAGCATTTTCTAATTGGGGATTCTTAGGTGGAATGTTAGATGGATGAGTAAATCCAGGTGGTTGATAGACATTGAATGGATTATTTTTAGGATTTGCAATTGGTTGGCTTGGTAATTGACCTGGTTCTCTCCTCATGCTAGACTCAGCTAATTATCCTATTTGAGCTTCTAGCCTGGCAATTGATTGTTGTTGGGTCAGAATTGATTGTTGTTGGCTTAGAATTAATTATTGAAGTTGATTGAATTTATCATCGACTAGATTGGTCTGTTGATGAGAAGGTGGGTATGAGGGCTGATTATAATGTAGTGGTTGAGAAGACTGACTAGGTTATCCCTTATTATAGGCATAGTTCTGGTACTGGGGCCTATTTTGATAATTTTGGACTGATGGGATTTGGGTCTGAGCCTGAGTCTGTTGTGGTTTCCAAGAGAAATTAGTATGATTTCTCCAACCAGGATTATATGAATTTGAATATGAGTCATTAAGTGGTTTGGAGTAACCTTGAGCAGCTTGGACTTGTTCTTGGATAAGAGGTGGTAATTGTGCAGTCGTGGGACATTCGCTTATATGATGTATTGGACTAGCATAAATAGAGCAAATCTCCTGATAATTAGAAGCTGGTGTATATTGTGCAGGAGATTGTTGACCTAGATTTAGGAATTGATCTAATTTTTGGGCAATAAGATCGATTTTATCTAATTTTTATGCTATTATGTTCAAGTCTATCTTAGAATTAAGTTCTGGAGTTTTGATCTCATAAATTCCTATCCATTTTTTGTTGAGAAATTGATCTTTCATAAGAGGATAATGAAGCATGGTTAATAGAGTTTTCACTTAAGATTTCAAACAAGGTATAAGCTTCATCCTCACTTTTGCTCATGAATGTACCTCCACAGGATGCATCAACCATCTGCTTATATTAATCTCCTAAACCTTCATAGAAAGATTGTACAATTTGCCACTTAGATAGACCATGGTGTGGGCATTTTCTAAGAAGTTTCCTAAGTCTTTCCCATGATTCATGAATTTGTTCTCCTGGAAGCTGAGCAAATCCTGTGATGACTCGCCTCATAGTATTGGTTCATCCTATGGGATAAAATTTCTTAAGAAATTCATGTTGCATCTCTATCCATGTTTGAATTGTTCTTCCTAATATGCCAAGCCAGTACTTGACTTTATCTTTTAATAAGAAAGGGAACATGGTCAGTCTAAGGGCATCATCAGAAAAATTTTGAATTTTTACCGTAGAGCAGATTTCTAAGAATTCATCCAGATATTTGTAAGGATCTTCATTTGTGTTCCCATAAAAAAATGGGAGCATCTGGATTGTGGTTGACTTGATCTCATAGTGGCTAGCAGGGATATCAGGTAAGTAGATGCAAGGTCGATGGGTTGTAGGTGGAAGGAATAAAGTATTCCTTCATCTACCTAGGTGGTTCTTCATGATTTTCAGCCATTTGATTATTTGGTCTTATATAAATTAGTCTTTCAATTTTAAGATTTGGTTTAACTAGGTCAGGTAAAAGCGATCTTCTACCGTGCATGTACTAGTGCAACCTAATATATGGTTTAAGATATATATATTTTTTTATTATTTTTTATTATTATTATTTTTTTAAGAAAAGAGGAGAGAAAGAAAGAAGAGGGTTCTAAAGAAAGATCCTAAGGAGTCTTAAATCTAGAGATGATAGAGAGAAGAGTTAATTTGTGGTTTATGTTTGATGTTATTTAGCAAACAAGTTAGGCAATCAATCCTGACTAAGGGTTGTCTTAGGTCCAGATAGCTCCTAACTACCAAGATCACCTTCGAGCCCTCCAAGTAGAGGATTAGCCAATCAACTGGCCAGGTAAGTGTAAGGTCGGTGGGAGTCCCCCCGTTGCTTGCCTTAGACACCAATTGTGCTTGGCCAGGTAAGCGAATGGAACCAATTAAGTAACCACCTTTCTTTGGACCCAGTCATCCCTGAACCACTTTTCTAGACACCAGTCAAATTGATTAACCCTAACTTGGTTCAACTCTTAGGGTTTCTTATCCTATTGAGCTCGAATATCCTTAAGGGTTGATGTCTAATTGATTTTAAGATTTAAGGTTTGGGTTAATGCAGGATGCTGGTTAGTTGTTTGGGGGCCAAGGAAGGGTGATCAAATTTCTACCTTATCTTGTTTAATGGGTTGTGCTCTTAATTTGGTTTAATATCAATATGCATAAAAAAATTTTTTAATCAAAGAGTTCTATACAATTTAAACTAGATGCATGCAACTAATTAAATTCTGAAAGACTTATCTTGCCTTCAGAAATCATCAAAATAAATAAATAAATAAAAATAAAAATAAAACTAATATGATGGATGCTCTAAATAATTAGGATTTCTAATCTTGGGATGAGATTTTTAATTAGATTTAAGTAGGTAATTTTTAATTAATTTAAAAATAAAGTAAATATTAAAAATAAGAAAAGAGATTTAAGGTTTAGAAATAATCTCAACAAATAGGATTGAGAGTTTTGTTCGCGCCCTAATCTTTTTTGTTCTTTTCTCTATTTTTTTATAAAATAAATAAAAAATAATAATTAGTAGGTAATAAAAAAATTAAAAAAATCAAAAAATTTTAATTTTTATGCCTCTCCAACAACGACATCAAAAACTTGATGCATTTATCAAAATTAATTTTAATTTATTTAAAATAAATCAAAAAAATTAAAATAAAAAATAATCTCCAGTAATGATACTAAAAATGTGATAGGAACGCGATGTTGTCATTAGGATACCATGTTTATCAGTTTAAATCTAATTTTTTATTTTTTTAAATTAATAAAAAAATTATGAAGAGAGTAGTGAGTCGGGTCGAATCCACAGAGAGGCAATGATTTAATTCTAAAATTTTTAAATTTTTTTATTTTATTATTTTTTTAAAGAAAAGAAAAGAAAGATTTTTGAAAATTAAAGTTAAAAAATAATAAAATTTAAATTATATAAAAATAAATTTGGTACTAAGATCCACTATTTAGATCTTAGCGGCTACTTGCAATAAAATTAAAGAGCAATAAAGAATAATTAATTTAAAGAACTAGAATTGAAAAGAGCAATAAAGCTTTCTTTATTAAAGTTAAAACTCAGATGCAGAATTTAAATACAAGAAATCAAAGAAAAAGAATAAAATTTAAATGCAGAATTTAAATATAAGAAATTAAAGAAAAAGAAAAAGAAAAGAAAACTAAAAGAAGATCGTAGATCAGCGTAGACGTAGATATGGCGTAGAAGACTGGCTCTTCTTTTCATTACTATAGCTTTGAAGCAATCTTTAACCTTGAGCTTGACTTCCATCCTATACCTTAGCTTTTCTCTCACTAGATCTGTTGATTTCTGGAGGTCTGGGGTCCTTTTTATAGAGCTAGGAGGGCTGGATATTTTTTCTGGATGCAATGTGTACTAATAGCCTTTTTAATCATCAAAATATAAAGAAATTTGAATAAAATTTGGATTAAAATAGCTCTAATATGAATCTGATAAAATCTAGCCATTCAATAGAAATCCAACGGACAAAAAATCATCAAAATTGGATTTGTATCGGCCCAGATCAGGTTGGATTAAATTCTGATCATCCGATCGTGCATTGATGGAGGAAATCTAGTCGCAAATCATGCGTCGAGAATCTTGATCACTATTGAGAGCATTCTAGACCATCGGATCATCCTTGGATCGGGCGCTGCCATTAGATGGTGATCCATGTGAAGTCTGATGTAGAGAAACTTCCTCCACCGTCCGATCTTGACCGCAAGCTACCACAGTCGTCTGATCGCATAATTACTGTTTTCATAGACCGCATGGACCGACTGCACCACACACCACAACCAATCAACAATCGCTGCTTTGATGCAAAATTATCTTTTTGCCCTGTAGACCATGATGGATTTTCTATGAACCCCTTAAGGGTCTAGGTCCACCACGTGTCGCTTCTTGATTCGTCGATTTTTGTTGAGCTGGCGGTCCACGCTTGGATCGTGGACCGACTGATGGCTTTCACGGCTGAGTTGGCTTGCATGGCTGGCTTGGTGCGCTAGCTTGTCGACTTGGCTCAGCGCATTTGGACGCGCCGACTAATCTGGCACTACGGCTTGAGCCATATGTTATTTTTATTTAATTTTTTTATTTATTTTATTTCTTTAGAAATTCATATCTTCTTCAGTTTTAGCTCTATTTTATGTAAAATTTATTTTGTTATAAATAAGCTCTTTCCATTGATTATAAAATTTTATTTTTTAATTTTTATTATTTTTTTAAATAATTTTTAATTAATAAAAATATTAATTTCTTAAAAATTATATATAAATTGATTATTAATTCTTAAAAATTAATATAAATTAATTAATAAATTAATATTTTTATTGATGAAATTTATGGTGCTTATCAAGTATGCTCCGACTGCTCCTCGGATGCTGAACTATGCATAACTCACCAAGAAAGCAGGGGTGAAAGCTAGATGGCATTTCGGTGCCATTGTGACCTACAACTAATATCATTTTTAGATATACAATAAATATACCCTATCATCCAACTAATAGGTAAAGATAGATCCTATCCCAATAAAGCAACAAGATATAAATATCCAAAAAATATTATGCAATAAATTCTATAACATGAATTACATTCATAAATAATTAAGGATGAGCAACAGTCATATATCCGATCTTTTACGCAAATCTTAGTGTTAATCCAAAAACTGAAAGAAGAATAAAGTAGATGATGGTGGTACCTTAGGGCTTAAAGTTAGAACCTTAGAGAGACATATCAAATTTTATTTGCTCAGAAGCCGGCAAGGTCGGACCCCATCCCTCCAAGTGATGCCGACGACGCCGGACCCCCTCCCTCCCTCTCTCGCTCTCTCAATCTCCCACTCTCCCTCTCTCGATCTCCCTCATTGGCGAGGCTGGATCTCTCCCTTCCTCTCTCCCTCTCTCGATCTTCCTCACTGATGACAGCGGCGAGGCCGGACCCTCTCCCTCCCTCCCTCAATCTATCAGTCTCCCTCTTAATCTTTCTATTTCTTAGTTTTAGATCCCAAAATCTGGTCTGATATTTTGAGATCCATTAGGGTCTGGATCTGGTACTTCAAGTATAGACCCATCGGATATTCGGATTTAGATCTGATACCAGTAATTAAAATTGAATCCAGATCTGAATATCCAAGTTTTGATTCAAATCCAACCCATTGACATATCTACTCTACAGCCGCAGACATGTCACAGCCTAAGGCTATCGCCACGGCACGGTCCAAAAACTATGGCATGTAGATAATTATAATATTTATAATAAATATTTATAATATTTATTATAAATATTTTATAAATTATTATAAATATATATGATTAATAAATAATAATATAAAATTAAAAAAAAAACCTGTGGCTATAGAGAGCGGATTGCACCGAAAGCTTCGAGAGTCGTCGGCGATGATGCTAGAGCAGGACGACGGCACTAGAGGTAACCTACGAAATAAAAGCAAGATAGTGAGATAGAGAAGAGAGAGAAAGAGGAAAGAGAGAATAGAGGCGATCGGAGATGGGGGTCGGGAGAGGGGGCACAGTGACGAGGAGGCCCAGGAGGCACAATGACGGAAGGATCGACGATCGAAAGGAAGAGTGTGGAGGATGGGAGGTCGGTGGGGGCTTGCGGGGAGGGCAGCCAGGGATGGGGGCTGGGGGGTGGCAAGGTGGCGGGGAGGGGCGGCCGGGGATGGGGGGAAGGAGGGGTGGCCGAGGGGAGGGTGGGGGTGCGGGGGTGCCGGGTGCGGGGGTGGCGGGCGGCGGGGAGGAGGGGTCGGGATGGGGGAAAGAGGGGCGGCGAGGGGAGGGTGGGGGTGCGGGGGGGCGGCCAGGGATGGAGAGGCTAGGGGGTGGCAGGGTGGTGGGGAGGGGCGGCCAGGGATGGAGGGAAGGAGGGGCGGCTGGGGGGAGGGTGCATGGGGGGTGGGGGCCGGGTGGGAGGGTGGCGGGGAGGAGCGGCCGGGGATGGGGGAAGGAGGGCGATCGGGGGGAGGGTGGGTGGTGGGGGGCTGTGTGGGGGGTCGGGGGTGGCGGGGAGGAGCGGCCGGGGATGGAGGGAAGGAGGGGAGGCTGGGGGGAGGGTGGGGGGTGGGGTGTCGGGTGGGGGTGGTGGGGAGGGGCGAACGGGGATGAGGGGGCCGGAGGGGGAGGGAGAAGGAGGGGCAGCATCGGTCGAGAGGGAAAGAGGGGCGGCACCGACCGGGGGGGAAGAAGTCTCACCAACGACAGAGAGGAGGTAGAGAGATAGAGAGAGAGATCGAGCATGCATGGGAGGAAAGTAGAAAAAGTTAAGGATTTTTAACCTAACCTACGGTAGCAGTTATCGAACTGCTACCATAGATCTACGGCAGTGGTTACCCAAAACTGTTGCCATAGATCTATGGCAGTGGTTCTATAACCACTACTATAGATCTATAGCAGCAATTTTTGATAACCACTGCCATAGGTTGAAAATATTTTTTTCTTATTTTTTTTTAAATATTATATAATTTTAAAATTTAATGCTCATTTTCATCATTCATTATCTAAATAATTATCATTAGAGTGTCATCGCAAAAGATCGCCTCGACATTTCATTTTATGTATTGTTGCAATGTCACCCAGAGACCTCCCAATTGAGGCCAGATATATCATTCTTGCCTACATGGCTGGTTATCGGTTGATATGATTATTTTCTTTTTTTTTTTAAAGCATGGATGGATCACATCCGAACCAAACCCTAGCATTTAACATAGACCACTAATTCACAAATATGATCATAAAAAATAATAAAAAATTGAATAAACTATGAAAAAGGCAAATAATATTTGGTGACAAAAGAAACATTATAAGAAAATTAAATATTAGCAATGAAAAAAAAATTTGTTGCTAATAAAGATTTTTTTCCACCGCAATATCGATAAAAAAAATACCATCGCTAATATTATTAGCGACGGCAATTTTGTTATTAGCAACGATGAGTGCCGTCTCTAAAAATCTAAAAATTTTTAAAATATTTAAATATAAAAAATATTAACGATGGTAAATTTAAATTATTAGCAATAAAAAGTATGTCGTCATTAATAATAATAAATTATTAGCGATGGCTATATAATTATTAACGATGGCATAAGCCATTACTAAAAATTTTTTAATTTTTTAATTTTTTATAATATTTAAATATAAAAAATATATTAGCGACAATAATTTTTGGCCATTAGCAATAAGAAACATGCTATTGCTAATAATTTGTTAAAAATAATAGATTAAAAAAATTATTTTAAAATATTATTAATGATAGAATTAACGATGAGATATTTGCCACCACTGATAATCCAGAGCACACTCTAACTCTAGATCGAATTCAATTCGAACCCGATTCTAATCCAATTAGAAATTCTATCAAATCTAATTTAATTAGATTTTGAATTAAAGTTTTACTTAGATTATAAATTTAATTAATTTTAAATTAAGTTAAGATTAATTAAATTAAATCTAATTTAAAATAATTAAGAGAAATTAATTTTTAATTTGAGTTCAATTCAAATTCAAATCAAAATCCTATCAATTTTAATTTAATTAGACTTTTAATTCAAGTTCTACTTGGATAATAAAATCCAATTACTTCTAAATTAAGTTAAACATAATTAAATTTAAGTTAATTTAAATAATTAAAAAAAATAATTTTTAATTTGGATTCGATTTGAATCCAATTCGAATCTGATTTGAATCTAATTCAAAATTTTATCAATCCTAATTTAATTAGACTTTTAATTCAAATCCTACTTGAATTATAAAATTTAATTACTTTCAAATAAAGTTAAGTCTAATTAAATTTAAGTTGATTTATATTAATTAGATCTTGATCTATGATTATATTTGAATCCAATTCAAACCTAATTTGAATTTAATTCAAAATTCTATTAAATCTAATTTAATTAGGCTTCAAATCCAAATCCTATGTGGATTATAAATCTAATTAACCTCAAATTAAGTCAAAATTAATCAAATTAAAGATGATTTAAGTTAAATTAATCAAATTTGGATTCAATTTGAATCCAATTCGAATTCGATTTGAATCCAATTAGAAAATCTATCAATTCTAATTCAATTAAACATTAAAATTTAAGTCCTACTTGGATAGTAAAATTTAATTATCTTCATATTAAGTCAAGTCTAATTTAATTTAATTTAATTTAAATTAATTAGAATAAAATAATTTTTAATTTATGTTCGATCCAAATCTAATTGAAATCCGATTCGAATTCAAATCAAAATCCTGTCTAACTTAATTTAATTAGACTTTAAATCCAAGTTTTAATTAAATTTTAAATCAAATTATCCTAAAATCAAGTTAAATCTAATTAAATTTAATTTAATTTAAATTAATTAAAAAAAATTTAATTTAGATTCCATTCGAATCCAATTCGATTTAAATTTAAATTCAATTCAAAATATTGTCAAACCTAATTCAAGTAGACTTTGAATCCAAGTCCTATTTGAAATATTAAAATTTAATTAGCCTCAAATTTAGTAAAGTCTAATTAAATTAAATCTATTTTAAATTAATTAAGGCTCAATCCATAAATTAATTAAGTTCAAAAATTTTATAAAATTCAATCTTGATTTTTAACCATCCAAAAAATGACCTAAAAAATTAATATTTAAATATAATTTTAAAAATATATAATTATTAGTGATGACTTTAGTGATCGAGACCTTACCATCGCTAATAATTTTGAAAAATATTATTTTAAAATTAAAATTAAATATTTTAAAATTTTAATATTATTAACGATGGTATTTTTGTATTAGTGACGGAGTTGCCGTTGCTAATTTTTGTTTCCAGCCATATTACCGATGGTTTCTTGCCATTAGTAATAGTAAATTTTTTCAAAAAAAATTAATATAAAAATTTATTATTTTAAAAAACTTAATATTATTAGCAATGGTATTTTGTTATTAGCAATAGAAGCTACCGTCACTAATAACTTTAGCACAGAATCTCTGATTTTGTCAATCGTATTATCGATGGTAGTTTGGTCATTAGTAATAGTTCGCCTACAAACCTCTCTCCACTCCATCACTGGAAAAAAATTTTCAAATGAAAAAATTCTCCACTCCCTGTGTGTCCTTCCTGGCATTCCCTGCTCCCCACATATCCTCCTTTTCAATGACCCAACCCCACCAACACCTCCTACACTGCGGCACCGAGCCTACCACCCTAGCCCCTCTTCGCATAAGCCCATCAGCGCTCCTACGTAGTTGCCTCGATCCCGCCATGCCAGCCCTACCTCCTTCGAGGCTGCCCCAACCTTGCAACCTCAGCCTCACCTCGCCCGCAGCCATCCTGACCCCACCGATGTCTCCAGCATGGCCCTGAGCCAGCCGCCTTGGCCCTGCCTCTCCCACAGCCACCCCAACCCTACCGGCCCCTCTTGCACCATGCATAGCTCCAAGCCAGCCGCTGCCTCTCCCGCAGTATTCCTAACCCCGTCGATGCCTTCTGTGCCATGGCCCCAAGCTAGCCATCCTCGCTGTGCCTCTCCCATTGCAGCCTCCACCCTGTCGATGCCTCCTATGCCGCAACCCCAAGCCTACCAGCCCTGCCTTGCCTCTCACACGATCGCCCCCACCCCGCCAGTGCCTCCTATGCCATGGCCCAAAGCCTGCCACCCCATCCCGCCGGCCTCCCCATGGTCCCATCCCAACTAGTCTGACCGCACAACCCCTGCCTCGCCGCCCTCAGCCTATGGCTCCGATCTTGCAGCCCCTTCCCTGCTACTGTAAGTAGTAGCAGTAGCGATGACGTTAGCATCAGCTAATGTTGTCTAGTATTAGTGATGGCTAGTGCCATCACTAAATAATTAATTAATTAATTAGTTGAATGGAATTTGGATCTCGGTATGCAGAATGTTTGAATTAAGAGATGTCCCCATGCTTTGCATGCCTGAGCCTCGGGTCATAGCTGGCATCAAAGGCATTTCACTCTTGCGTGCTCTATGGACTCAAGCTGATAGAAAGTATCGGACATCATCAATTATATGTTAATTTGAATAAAATTTACATTGCATAGAACGATGGACCCATCAGTTGATTGATGTACATATTCTAAGGTATCCATATATTTATTTATTTCTGTATAGGAAAAAGAGTTATGTATATTGATCAATTAATTATCTACTATGGATAGTTTGAGAAATATAATTAAATAATTCTATAGGTCATTACATTAATAAAACAGTATGCTAAGGGTTCGAAAGAAATTTTGGATAGAATTAATTTTTATTCTTTCTACATGGGGGAACTAAGAAAAAATGCTGCTAAAATTTCTTTCAGCCACTATTGCACATTATCATTTGATTACTATAATGGACCAATAAAATTAATATATTTCTTAAATGGGATAAGATCTATTTTTATCTATTAGTTGATAATAGGATGCATTAATTTACTATGTAAGCCATTTTGAATGATAAAATAGTATTTAGCAATTATCTTATATTTATATATATGCAGAATTCTTAGATAGCCTGCCATGGATTGTAGTTGGATGGACCATCGAATAGTCGACGAAAAGATTTCTGCTGAATATAGAAAGGGTGTAGAATACTTTTATGATTTTATTTTTAATAATGTGGCACTTTTACATCAAGAATGGACTCATTATTCTTATAATAGATGTGGTAATAAAGAAATATTTAATAGAGATATAATTATTATCAATTTATATAAAAATTATTGAGAATATGCACTCTTTCCACATGGATCGACATGGCTGCCGATGATTAGCCAAGCAACAAGAAAGTACTTCTTAGAGATCTCTGCGGAAGCACGATCAAATAAATCAAAAAATAGAGAAGAAGAGAAGAAGAGATTTTCGAAAGAAAAGAATTTTTATTCAGTATATTTTAGCACTCTCTCAACCTTGACCTATTTTCAGTATATATACTTTACAAAGGGTCAAGCCCAAGCTCATAGAAAAATTTTCCAAACCTAAACAATCTACATACATAAAATAATAACCTGCGAAAACTGAGCCGGCCCAATTTTAGACTGAGCCGGCTAACCTGCGACTGGATCAGCTCAGTCTAGGACTGAGCCGACCTAATTGTGTACCATGCCAACAGTCTAAAAATGCTGCTCTCTATCTAAATTTTTCTCTGAGATCTAGCCGATCTAGTCCTGGACTGAGCCGACCTAATTTCCAACTGAGTCAGCTCAGTCTCAGAGTGAGCCGATCTAATTTCTGAACTTTACTATTAAGACTGATTCTTCTTTTGGCTCGCTCTCATCTTTTGATGACCCATCTTCTTATATTTTCAAGACTTGAAAGTGCCACTTCTGAGCTCACATTCTTCATCTTGGTGCTTTCAAGTCCTTGTGAACTCATCTCTTCTCAACAAACCCATCTGTGCCACACATCTCTGAAAGCTATCTCTAGGGAGTACCTTCGTGAGTGCATCAGACTGATTCTCCTTGGTATGAACCTTCATCAGTTCCACTTCATCTTCCTCCATCAGCTTTCTGAACCTGTGGTACCTCACGTCTATATGCTTTGTGCATGCATGATAGGTTGGGTTTTATGCCAACAATAGAGCACTCTGACTATCATTGAATAGTTTTACCTTGCTCTGCTCCACCCCCAACTCATCAATCAGCCTCCTAAGCCAAAGATCTTCCTTTAAAACCTCCATTATCCTAATGTACTCAGCCTCTGTAGTAGACAAGGCCGTGATTGGCTGAAGGATTGATCTCCAAGATACCAGTCCACCATATACATAGAAGAGTTATCCAGTAATAGACCTTCTTGTATCAAGATCACCAGCATAATTTACATTAACAAATCCTTCCAAAGGATCTAAATCTTCACACATCTTCATAGATTATTCTCCAAATCCTTTCGGTTGCCCATCAAACATCAAACCATAATTCTTTGTTCCATGCAGATATCTCAATATCCATTTTAATGCTTTCTAGTGTTCCTTCTCAGGGTTAGCCATGTATCTACTAACCGTGCTCATAGTATGTGCTATATCTGATCTACAGCACACCATAGTGTACATCACACCGACTACAGCATTTGCATAAGAGACTCATTCCATGTACTCTCTCTCCTCTTCTAACTGGGGGCACTGTAACTTGGAGAGAGACATATAGCTCAGCAATGGCGTCTCTGCATGTTTGGCCTTCTCCATCCCAAACCTCTTCAGAACTTTTTGGATATACTTTTCTTGTGACAAATGGAGCACTCCTTTGCATCCATCTCTGCAAATCTCCATTCCAAGGATTTTCTCAACTGGACCCAAATATTTCATCTTAAATTCAGATGATAATATCCTTTTCAATCTTTTCACAGCATCCATGCTTCTACTGACTATGAGTATATCATCTACATACAATAATAGGTACAGAACATCTTCTTCATCTATATTTTTGACATAGATACAACAATCATGTTCATATCTATTGAAATTCAGGCTCAAGACAAAGCTATCAAACTTTCAATACCACTGACGAGGAAATTATTTCAAGCTATAGAAAGACTTTCTGAGTAAACACATCTTTTCTTCCTATTCCATCTTCATGAAACTATCTGGCTGCTTCATGTAAATTTTTTCCTTCAAAGTCCCATGAAGGAAGGTCGTCTTCACATCCATCTGTTCCAATTTCATGTTATGCTATGCCACCAGTGACAGCAAAACTCGAATGGATGTATGATTCTTCCTTTGTGAGTATTCCTTTGCTACCAACCTTTTTTTGAATCTGACTCCACCTTGCTCTGAAGGTGCTTCTTTCTTTGTGAACACTTACTTTGAGCCAATATGTCGAGCACCCTCTGAAAGATCCATCAGCTACCATGTATGATTCTTCTCAAGTGATTCCATCTCCTCCATCATGACCTACATCCATGAATCACGATCCTCACTCTCCATGGCCTCTGCATAATTCTCTGGATCTCCATTAGCAGTGATGAGTGCATAGGAGATAACCTCATCAATGTCATATCTGATCGATCTCCTAATAGTATGCTGGGGCTTGTGCAAAGTCACTCCCACTGGCACATCTCTGCCTGATGTCTATAGTTGCTCCTGCATATCTATCTGAATTGCTGGCCCTCCATACTGATTTTCAATCTGAGACAATATTTTTCTGCCCAGCTCTACCTCAACAGGAATACTCCTATAAGTGGATGTAACCTACATGCCATCATTCTCTAACTAGCCACTGTTGTTCACCTTTGTTTCCTCGATTTCATCTATCCCAAACCTCCTTAAGATGCTCTTCTCATCAAAGATAACGTCCCTACTGATCATTGATTTCTATGCCTAAGAGTCCCACAGTAGGTACCCCTTGACTTCTTGTGGATACCTTATGAATGTCATCTTTTGAGATTTTGGATCCAATTTGCTCCTCTCGATTGCCTCTACATGTGCATAGGCTGTACAACCGAAGACTTTCAGATGGCCAAGCTCCATCTTCTTTTCACTCTAGACCTCCTCTGGAATGCCTTCATTCAGCTTATAATGAGAGGATCTATTCATAAGAAAATAAGAAAAAGTTAGAGTATCATCCCAAAAGAACTTTGGGAGTGATGCCTGCAGCCTCAAACTTCATGCCTTCTCGGTCAGTGTTTGGTTCATCCTCTCTATGATACTATTCTGCTGGGGAGTCATCCTCACCATGTAATGACGTTTGATGTTATTTTCCTCACAGTACCTTCTGAACTCCAAACTAGTATACTCTTCTTCATTGTTCGACGTCAGACACTTTATCTATCTTCCTGACTTCTCTACTTCAGCTTTCTAGGCTCTAAACTGGATAAACATCTCTAATTTTTTTTTGATCAGATAACCCATACCTTCCTTGAGAAATCATCAATGAAAGTGGTAAAGTATTTTGCCCCACCTTTAGCTGATATAGGGGCTGGTCCCCACATATTTGAGTGCACTAAATCCAACACTCCCTCGCTACGCTTGGTAATTCTGGTAAATTTCATCCTATACTATTTGCCAAAGATCCATGACTTACAAAGATCTATGCCCTCCTTCTTTAGGGCTGGGATCATACCTTTTTTGCTTAGTTCTATGAGCCTACGGTCACTCATATGACCCATCCAATAGTGCCACAGTCGATATAAAATCTGCTCCTCCTGTGCCGCTGCTAGCACATCTATACTATCATTTATCACTGAGCTTTTCATTTTGTAAAGATTGTTGCTCAGTCTTCTACCTCTCATCACCACCAAAGCTTTCTTAAAAATTTTTAGACATTCACTCCCAGCCTGACTACTAAAAGCATAATCCTACTCCTCCAAGTAGCCCAAAGAAATCAAATTCTTTTTTAACTCTGGTACATGCCTGACATTTAATAATGTATGAATGATTTAGTCGTACATTCTCACCCTGATAAAGCTAATTCTAGCTACTTTGTACGGGTGATCATCTCCAAGACTGATACTTCCACCATCGATCTTCTGGTAGGTAGCAAATTACTTTCGATGAGAAGTATAGTGGTACGAGCATGCTGAATCTAATATCCATATAGTATTGCACTCTATGGATCCATCTGATATAACTAGCAGATCTTCTCCACTACTTACAGAAGCTGTATCATCTTTTTTGCTGGTCTTTCTTTTTTCTGATATCAAAAGAAAATAATCTCTCCTCAGGTGTCTAGGCTGATGATATTTATAATATTTCAATGTCATCTTCCTCTGATCGCGAGACTTTGACCTACCCTTAAATTTTTCTCTTGTCTTCTTCTTTGATCTTTTCTATCTTTCATTCACAGTCAAGATCTCAGACTTAGGATCTTCCTTACTGATCTTCTTTCTTTGCTCATTTGATCTGAGCACACCAACAATCTCTTCATAGTTTAGGATCTTCTTTCCATAAACTAAAGTTGTTATGAGACCATCATACGAACCTAGGAGAGAACATAATAGTAGCAATGCCCGATCCTCCTCGTCAATCTTCACATCCAAACTCATCACCTCAGAACATACCTGATTGAACCTTTGGATATGTGCAACAAGATCTCCGCCTTCAGACATCCTCAGACTATACAGCTGTTTCTTCAACCATAGCTTGTTCGTCATATTCTTCCTCTTGTATATGTTCTCTGGTCTCTCCTAAAATTTCTTTGCCGTAGTCTCTATGCAAACCTCAGGCAAAACCTGATCGACCAAGCACATCCGGATTATGCTAAAAGCAATTTTCTCCAACTCTTTTTAATTCTCAACACTGATCTTTTTTGGTCTTTCTTTTATCAAGATCTTATAGATCCTTTGCTGAACCAACAAGTCTTTTACACTTTGCTATCATAAAGTAAAGTTCTCCTTGCCATCGAACTTCTCAAAATTTATCTTAAATTCACTTGATCCCATGACTTCAAACAAGTCAAGAATAGATCCGTAACACCCTTCACGATCTCACACACTAGCAAAACTATCCTTTAAAGAAGATCTAACTAGCGCTAGATCCTCTTTCTAAACTTTTGTATCACCGTTCCTTCGTGTAAACAATCTCTACCTCAATCTAGAGACAACCACGAAGCAAACTAGAAGTTTTTAAGATAAAACTTGGTGCAATAGATCCTGAATGTAGTAAATCTTAGGTGTCTTTCTTCCTTCCATGCAACACCACTCTGATACCAAATATTGAAAATATGCGCTCTTCTCACATGGATCGACGTGGCCGTCGATGATTAGCTAAGCAACAAGAAAGTACTTCTTAGAGATCTCTGCGAAAGCATGATCAAATAAATCAAGAAATAGAGAAGAAGAGAAGAAGAGATTTTTAGAAGAAAAGAGCTTTTATTTAGTATATTTCAGCACTCTCTCAATCTTGACCTATTTTCAGTATATATACTTTATAAAAGGTCAAGTCCAAGCTCATAGAAAAATTTTTCAAATCCAAACAACCCACATACATAAAATAATAACCCACGAAAATTGAGTCAGTCTAGTTTCAGACTGAGCTGGCTAACCCATGACTGGGTCGGCTCAGTCCCAGACTGAGCCCACCCTATTGTGTACCATGCCAATAGTCTGAAAATGCTGCTCTCTATCTGAATTTTTTTCTGAGACCTAGCCGGTCTAGTTCTGGACTGAGCCGATCCAATTTTCAACTGAGCTGACTCAGTCTTAGAGTGAGCCGACCTAGTTTTTGAACTTTACTATTGAGACTGATTCTTCTTCTGGCTCACTCCCATCTTTCTATGACCTATCTTCTCATATTTTCAAGACTTGGGAGTACCACTTCTAAGCTCACAAAAATAAATTTATGCCCAACTATAAGCATTGGTATATACATGAAGAGATATGGGAGAAAGTTGCAAGGGTTAGAACTGAGCAGGATATAGATATAGATAAAATGGTGGATATGGTTATGTATGTAGCTAGTCCTGAATTTAATTAGAATATAGAGGATGATCCAAAAGCTGATAGCGATGATTTCTACCATATGCTGAAAGATGCTGATGAACTGCTATGATCGGAATGTGAAATACACACTGTAATATTAGCTATATCAGAGTTATTGAACTTGAAGAACGAGTTTAATCTGACGGTCAATTGTTATGATAGGATAGTAGCAATAATAAAAAAAAACTATGAAAGATGAGAAGCTTGTTAAGAGCTTCTCTGCTTTGAAAAAAATGGTGATAGGGTTGGGCATGGGATATGAGAAAAAAGTTGCATGCTTTTGTATAAAGAAAATCAATAGAAAAGCTCATGCGGTAAATGCGGTGCAAGCCGATTTAAGCTGAGGTAAGAGGATAGGAAGCAAAAGGATATACCATACAAGGTTCTTCGATACTTCCTCTTATTCCTAGATTTTAGAGGCTCTACTTGTCTAACAGTACTATCGAGCAGATAAGATGGCATAAAGAAGGACCACGCAAGCACCCTAATATGGTGTATCATCCGTTGGACAATGAGGCATGGAAATAATTTGATGCTTGCCATCCTTTATTTACTTAGAAATCATGCAATGTCTGGCTGGGTCTATCTACTAATGGCTTTACAGTGTTCAGTCATGCAGCAGTCCCTTATTCATATTAGCCAATCTTTATTACTCCATACAATCTGCCATCTAGGATGTATATAAAAGAACATAACATCTTTCTGATATTACTCATTCTTGGACCATGATATCCTGGTAGAAGCATTAATATATATCTAAGACCTCTTGTTGATGAGCTGAAATTATTATGGTCTGATGGTATTTGTACTTTTGATGCATCAAAAAAGCAGAATTTTATAATGAAGGCTATATTGATGTGGATCATTAGCAATTTTTTTTATTTATGGAATGCTATCAGGATGGAACACTTATGGAAAGCTAGCATGTCCTTATTATATGAAGAATATAAAATTATTTCAGCTTGAGCATGGTCGTAAGCTCTGTTGGTTCGATTGTCATCATCAATTCTTTCCTGAGCATCATTTTTCTTGAAAGTAAAAAAATAGTTTCAGGAGGAATAAGATAGAGAAGGATCATGCACCCCCAGCAACTTAATAGTTTAGAAGTATTTCAAAGGGTATCCCAATTGCATGAAGTCCTGTTTGGCATTGAATTTGACAAGCAGAAGCCTCGGGGGTTTGGTAGAACTCATAACTAGGTGAAGCAAGGTATCTTCTGAAAATTACCATACTGATCCATTAATTTGATCTATTATAACCTTGACGTCATGCATATCGAAAAGAATATATTCGATAATATTTTCTATATTGTTATGGATATTAAAAAGATAAGATGAAGAATAATCCCAAGGTTCAAGTAGATATGAAGAATATATACAAGCATCCTCTATTATCTTATATTTGATTGGGCTCATGAGAGGAAGGATGGATTGGATTGAAAGGATAGATGACCTCTATCCATCGTTTGGTTCAAAAAGTTATAAGAAGGATAGATATTCTCCATCCATCCTGGTCCATCAATTTGCATCCTCCTAAATTAGAAGGATGCAAGAAAGGATAGATGGAGTATTGATGGATGAATTATTGTATTGATAAAATTATTTTTTATTAATTTTTTGATAAAACTATAATATTTCTTTACTTTTTCATTCAAATTTTTTTTATATATTTTTATATATACTATTAAACATATACTATTAAATTTTATTATTAATTACTTTAATTTTAATATATAATTTTAATCATTATAATTAAATAGCTAGAATTATTTTTAATTTCTTTATTTTTATTTACTATTTTTAATTAATTATTTATATAATATTAATTAATTATTAAATTAAATTATAAATTAACTAATTATTTATATAATTAATTCATTAATAATTTAATTATAAAATTATTTATTAAATTAAACTAAATTAGAATTAATTTTTTTATAATTATATATTATAATAATTATAATTTTATATATTATTTACTTATTTAGTATAAATTAATGTTGTAAATTGATAATAGTAATATTTTTTTCAAGAGATAGTTTAGTAAAAATATTATATAAATATCATCCATCCTCTTTTTTATTTCTTCTATACCAAATAGAGAAGAAAATTACTTTTATCCATCTTTTGATATTTCACCAAATATATGAAAGGATGAATGAAAGATCTGTCCATCCTCTCTCTCATCCATCCTTTCTCCTCCATCCATTATTCCTTCAATCCATTCTTCATACCAAATAGAGCATTATAACTGGTTGAGGTGTTACCTGAAAAATTTTTGAAGCCAAAAGCATCTTATACCTTAACAAGAGAGTAATTGAAGAATGTTTGTGAATGGTGTAAAAGTTTTAAATTTCTAGATAGTTATATAAGTAATCTAACTCAGTGCATCAATGTCAAAGATTGCAGATTCAATAAGCTAAAGAGCCATAACTGCCATATATTCATATAATGATTACTCCCATTAGCTTGGTGTGATCTTCTTCCCAATTTCATATGAAGTTTTTTGACCAAGCTTAGCCTTCTCTTCAGAGATATTTATGTTATCAAACTATCCACCTACCATATATCCAGTCTTGAGGCTAGCAGTATAGAGACTATATGCAAGTTGGAGAACATATTTTCTTCTAGCTTCTTTGACTTCATGGAGCATCTCGTGATTCATCTAGCATATGAAGCTAGGGTCAAAGGTTCAATGTAGTGCAGGTGGATGTATTCATTTGAAAGATACATGCACGGTCTCAAGAAGAAAATAAAACAAAAGACCCGAGTTGAAGGTTCTATTTTAGATGCTTACATAATAAAAAAAATTTTAAATTTCAGCTGATACTACTTTAATCCCAATGTGCAGACCAAGCTAACTCAAGTAGATCAAAATGATGATGGTGGTGCGGAGGAATCAGAGTGAGAGATCTCAATATTTGCCTATCTCGCTCGAGAATTTAAGCTCAAGGTTCGCCAAATTTTCTCCGATATTGAACTTCGATAAGCAGAGACATGTTTTGCTAAACTACGTGAAGATCGATCCATATATCCTGTAAGTGTCCATAACAATCCCATCTCTTTAATCATTTATTTAGTATACTTATCTTATGCATGTTTAGACAATATGATGAGATGTTAAAAGAAGAAAATTCGAGCATAACTAATGAAGAAATATCGATATAGTGCTCAGAGAACTTTGTATATTGGTTCTGTCCATTAGTCATTCAAGGCAGTGAATCTATATCAAGGAAGCTGAGACCATTAAGTTATAAACTTAAAAAATATGCGACATGCTATAATAGCTATAACATAAATGGTTTCAAATTTCACACCCAGCAATATAAAAATTATAAAAGCACAATGAATAATGGTATGTGTATAAAAGATAGTTGGTGAAAAGATAAGCTGGAGAGTGACTACTATGGAATCCTTAAAGAAGTAATTAAGATGAGCTACATTGGAGGTAATAATATCATTTTATTTAAGTGCTAATGGTTCGATACTGACAATGGTATGAAGGTTGATCCATGGCATGGGCTTATTGAGAACAAACATAGATCAAATGCTTATATCAATAATCCATTTGTACTAGCTTTATAAGCTGCTCAAGTGTACTATACTCCTTTTCCATCAAGAAAAAGAAAAGAAAAGATTGATGGATTGTATGCAAAATTAAGTCTCAAGCCATTTATTACATGCTCGAAAAAGAAAAAGAGCCCCAATTATCAAAATGCTTTCAACAAGATGAGAGAGTAGGAGTTCATCAATTCTTCAATGATGTGAAATTGAATGTTCCAAGAATACTCCTATGTGAAGATAGTCAACATGAGGAGGTAGATCCAACTGAGATTATTTTTAAAGACAATCCTCTACAAGAAAAGAAAGAAGAAAAATGAAGAGGAAGAAGATTCCAAAGGATACCAAACATCTGAAAAGGCCGATGAGTAGTGCGAAGTATATAATTTTTGGATCATTTTAATTACTTATCTTGTATCATTTTAAATCTTGCATTGCCTTCCATAATTATATAATTAATTCAATAAATTTTTTTATTTTTATTTTTAGAGAGTATATATCATATCTTCTAGAAGCTGGAGCCATGTCAGTCGAGGATAGAGCTCTTAAGGAGAGAGCGATCGTATTGCCAGTTCTCATGATTCTGCACCTCTCACACCAGATAGTAAGCTTTAATACTTTATATATTCTTATTTATATTATTTTATTATTTATTAATCAATATAACATTCTTTGTATTAGATTTTTTTGCGCTCAAGTTCAGAGGACAGGGGGTCACCATTGATCCCACAATCATATGTAGTAGCGGCCACCGACTCTCAGACATAGTATCATGATCGAGGACCCACTTGGCTCATGGCACCTCCAACTCGATTAGAGGATAGGCAGATCATTCATATCCAAAGCCACTCGTAAGTACTATATGCTCAATTAATATGTTTAGAATTTAGTAATTTTAAAGTTAACATTTATTCTTCAAAATTAATTTTGTAGTACATTCAGAGTGTCTTCAACATCTCGTGTCATTATTGGGATCATATACCGATTGATGTCGAGCTCGGTGAATGATTTCTCGAGTTGGCTGTCGAGAGCTCGTGATGCAGCCTAGGAGATATTCCTAGTAAGTCAAAACTAGTTTAATTTATTTCTTTCTGATATGTTGGTATTTTAATTATATATTAATACATGCTTGCTTCTATCTTGCAGGAGTATTATTGATTTGAGACTCCTTAGGATGAGGAGACTGGTCGTTAGGCCTTCGAAGAGGTGGCCATATGGAGGCTTCGAGATGCATGGCCTCTACAGCCTCAGGTAATCTATCATCCAGCACTCTGATTTTCATTTCATCATTAGATTGAAGGTCCTTCATGGATCACTGGATGCAGGCGGACATATACCAAGCCCTCTGCGACTGGTGGAGCAGTAAAAAGCACTTCGATAAATGATAGAGGGCCTGGTAGAATTGGGCCCCCAGCATACGGGAAGCTCAATCGGCACACATATTATGGCCGATAGACTAATAAGAAATTGATACCAAAACTCTTCACTAGAACTATAAGAACTTTTATATGCATATTTTAATTAATTTAATTTTATTATTTATTTATTATAGATACAGTAGCTGGGTCATCCACCAGATCAACTATAGTTGTGGTGGGCCACACACCAATCTAGGAGGACTAGTGATTATTTAAATTCTACATCATAACAAATCAGGATAAGAACTTCAAACTTTATTTACTAATTAAGTTGTTACAGAATCTAATTTTTATATTAGAACTAATGTATTTATAAACTATGCAGATGCATTATGCAGAGTGCATTGCTGAGAGATATGGCGATGACTCATCTTCTCAGTCCTCTCTTAATCTTGAGGGATGGCTCAGCACCACCAGAGGGTTGAGTAGGTGCCGGGTCATAGAATTCGGCCATAACTTTGATCCTTCACTGTCTCGATATTCTTTGGCATTCTTATAGATCTCGACACTCCAGACTTGGAGTAATGCACACATGGAGGAGGTCGTGCAGAGGATTTTAAGCCAACGACCTTAGGATCTCCTAGATGCCATTCGTGATACAGTCATGGAGCTTCTCCAGAACCTGCTGCTACATGACCAGCTAGGCCCATCATCCCAACCATTATATCAGGTAATTATATTATTAAATTTTTTTATTTATTTTAAATTTTTATACTTAGAAGCTTCGTATATTTAGGTTTGAGTCTAAGAAAAAAATTTAGTGGCTAAAAATTCAATCTAACTATCCAATCAATGGACCAAAAATATTTACAGTTTGATATCATCAAATTGAATATGTAGAAATAATCCGTTTGAAAATAAAAGTAGTGTATCAAAAGATACATCTTCGTATCGAAACTTACTAATATTATTTTATTTTTTCATTATAGGATGCTGGGACATCTGATTCTTATCCACCAGCTACTAGAGAGGAGCAAAAAAAGAAGGAGGCAGGCGACGATAAGGATCAGACATAATTTTTTTAAGTATTATATTTTTTTATATATTATATTTTTTCGATACTACTTATAAAAAAAATTATATAATTTATATTTTTAATAAAATATAATTAGTTTTTAATTTTTGATTATCAGATTATCTTTGAATTTTAATTATAATAGGTGTTACAAATCATAATTTATTATAATTAATTAAAATAAATTTTAAAAATATTATTATTTTTAAAAAAAATATAAATTAACTATTAGCATTAGTATTAGTGATGGCAAGCACCGTCGCTAACAACTATTAGCGACATCTTTAGAGACAAAGTTACCATCATTAATAATTCTTAAAATATTTTTTATTTTATTTAAAAATTATAAAAAAATTAGAGATACCATTAGCGACGGCATGTTTGGTCGTTAATAATTATTAGCGATGGTATTAGCCACAAAAATACCATTGCTAATATTTTTTTAAAATAATTTATTTTATTTGATTTAAATATTTAAAAGTATTAGAGATGGCATTAGCGATGGTAGTTTTTATCGTTATTAAGTATTAGCGATGGCATTAGCCATGACATTACCATTGCTAATATTTTTTAAAAAATTAATTTAAATATTAAAAAATTATTAGAGATGAAATTTTTTCATCATAAAAATTGTTGCTCTTAGTTTTATTAGCGACGGCTAGTTTTATCGTCGCTTATAATGTCAATTAGCGATAAAAAATTTTTAGATTGAATTTTATGATGGTATTGGCGATGACGATATTATTAGCCATGGCAGATTAAATATTAGCGATGATATTTTGCAGTCACTAATAGTCTGGATTCTTGTAGTGAAAAAAAATGCATATTTTAACACCCTCATCATCATTCTCTGCAATCTTTGGAATCCTATTAGTCCCCGACTTAAAGGAGGCACTTCCTCTCTTGCCTCACCCACTAGGCAAGAGTAGTGCCCTCTATCCAAGATGCACCAACTCCAGTCCCCCCTCCACACCTCTCTTATCACAATCCCAAGAGCCATCTTCACCACCACATTATCTCCCTTTGCTGCTACCTGCTTTCTCCCCTGCCCATGCCCACCTCTCCTGATCTTAAAATGCACAGTCTTCTAAAATGAGAGCAAAGAATTCATCGACGTATCAACTTTCACATAGACATCTCCTCTCCTCCCTCATCTCCACCAGATGAATCACCGTAGGGCACAAATTTCCCTCATCGAAATGCCACAACCCCATTCCCCCCATTCCTAGCCTTCGCAGATATCTTCACCCTATCAAAGCACCTCATCATAGCCAGAACCCCCTTCTCCTTCACCTCCCCCTTCTTAACTTCCTCGTCTCCATCAAAATAACCCTCCAATTCCCCAATTGACTCAGCCTTAGATTCAAAAGATGAGGCCTTTCTTTCTTCGCCCTCACCAAAGCCAGAGCTAGGATGGGATTTAAGATTGGGGCTCGATTTTGAGTTACTGGGGGCGGGGAGATTTTTAGGATTTTTATGTTTGGAGGGAGCCTCGGCAAAGAGAGGGTAGAGGGAAGAGAGAGATAAGGCGGTAGACACCATAGCTTTTGTAAGTGGGGGAGAGTGT
Organism: Cocos nucifera; assembly: GCA_006176705.1. NCBI lineage: Eukaryota > Viridiplantae > Streptophyta > Magnoliopsida > Arecales > Arecaceae > Cocos > Cocos nucifera. Next base: position 40,247 of record QRFJ01002368.1, read on the forward strand.
GAGAGGATTGGATCATCAAAGAAGACCATGTCAGATTCAAAGAAACTAAAAATTCTATATCATATAACCATGTCAACCAATAACTAGCTACGTAGGCATGGATGACATCTATGGCCCCAATAGGAAGGTCTTTGAGTGACATTGCAACATTATATATAATGAAAGACATTTTGACATTAGAGGGGTATTTGCAAATCGACCTAAAATGCAGGGATTATTTATTTTACCCTATACTTGAATAATTGTTCGATTTAGAGACGATGAAAGTGTTATTGTCCACTAGAAGAAAGATCATTAATTTTTAGGCCAACTATATCCTCGGGTGTTCTATAATAAGGTCCTATATTAACCTTTTTTAGGTGAAGAAGAAAATACTTCAAGGTATTCCATGGACAGACTTCCAAAGTTCCAATACTGTATGTTATTGATTATCTTGGCAAGTTATATAAGCCCTTTTTTTCTTGGACAAATCGATGCATACATTAGAAGCAGGCTGCACCATGAAATCAAATTCGATGACTTGCTCGACATGCAGCCCATATATGCATGTCACTCATGTTAGCAAGCCCATGCATCAGTCATAACACCAAGGTGAGACAACCATTCCCATGCAGTCAAATAGACTGCACATGCAACCTCTTACAAGGGGCAAGGTGCCAACCTCAGGGCCAATCCCTGGCTTGTATGTACAAGCATTTATTTGTGAAAATAGGGTTGCCCATGAGGTATAGATTTACTTCAGTCCTTAGATACAACCTCAATCCTCTAAATCGGTAGACATACAAATATTATCACATTAGTGTAAACATTACTTCATGCCAAATTCAAAACTATGTTTATATCTATAGATTAATATAAGAATAATTACATCGCCATAATCCCATTTCTCACCCCCTATCTAACCTTGGTGTTTAGGATGTATGGACGCATGAAGCTTTCCTAAGATTAGACATAGGAGGAAGAGAGGCTACATTGAATGAACATCTTTATTCTTTAAGGAACTTTTCATATCAATATATATATATATATATATATATATAAAGAAACAGCGTTGAAACACCACTGCAAACACTACATGCTCCTAATACTAACTTCTGAACAACATGCATAAAATTCTTTCTGTTGACTAATACTAAAGACCGCAATAAGATGATATTTTGAGATCACTGGCCTACTTTATATTCCATACTCGGCGGAAAGGTTAAAGGATAATCTGTTATCCTATTCTTGATGGGCAAACATATTGGATCATACCAAGAGGACGCTCCATAGACTTGCATAACAGGTACGCAAAATTGTCAAAAAGAGAGTAAACCAGTACATGAACATGTAGCATTCACCGAGACATGTCATTTATTAAAATAATGATCACAATCAGTGGTACAGATCCTTAATTGAAAACCCTATATTGACTTTGCCTCCTTAGAACTGAGGCTTCAAAACTACTACAAGGGCACTAATATTTAATATAAAACCAAGACACATATCCCACACGGTAAAGGATATAACCGTACAAACCAAAGAAAACAACTATTGAGATTGCCAAGGTGTCAAACTATTTTTCTCTCAAAAAATAATTAAAAAATTAGAAAATAATATTGCTTGCTATAGAATTGGAAGAATTTTTTAAACAAATTAGCATAAATGAAAATCCACATGTAACATTATGTCATTCTTGACCTTTAACAAAATTGGCATTTTGAAAAGTATTAAATGAGGATTTAGCATTAATTATGTAAGCTATACCCCACGGACAGAGGTGGAAAAGAAAGCGGCTGATCTCTCATTTGAGGCAATGAAGAGAGTACATCTTGATGGAATGCATTTTTCAATTCTCTTCTATATAAATTTTGGATGAGTATATGTCACACCCTCGATCTAAAATCATGAATCTAGGGGTCATGGCGACCACATCATATTAATAGAGAACTCTCTCCATAAGTATACAAAGCATTCCAAACACGATATCAATATATCATAGTAGAATTTATAATAAATTAAATCTAAAATTAAGTATTTAAAATTAACTTTATTTTTTATAAAAAAAATTTATAATATTTAATAAATTTTACATCAATTAAATCTTGAATAATAATCCTATAAATCATAATAATAGGCCTATGTCTAAACTAGGTTAACACTGTCCACTCTTACTTCTAAACTCACTCTTAAGCAGTACCCATATCCATAATTAAGAAACTGAATCTGGAAAATAAAAGAAAGAGGTGATGAGCTTAATAGCACAGTAAGTGATGAATATCTCTACCAGACATTCTAGATATATTCATAAAATATGATGTTCAAAAATAAATGCCATAAACAATATAAGAACATATATTTCATACAAATCAATTTTTTTTAAATACTCATATGCAAATATAATCATAAATCTAATTTGAAACAAAACAAATATAACTGAACAACCTTTCACTATAACCAATGTTTAACCTTCATTAGCAAGATCCACTGAATATCAATGTTTAACCCCCATTGGCGAGGTTCATTAAGTATCAACATTTAACCTCCATTAGTAGGATCCACCGAGTGACAATATTTAAACCCTATTGGTAGAGTCCACTGAGTGCTAACATTTAACATCCATTGGTAGAGTCCACTAGGTACCAATATTTAATCTTCATTGGTGGGATCCATTGAAATATAGTAAGGTTGAGAATGCAAATCTGATCTGTATCAAAGTACTTATACAACATAACATATAGATATCATAATTTCACTGAATATATGTATATTCTATAATAAATCAATAAACCAAAATATTCTAGAATCCCAAATTTATAAATCTCCTTCCATTCAAAATATAGTCTCATAAATCATGCATAATTCAAAGACTAATTATTTGCTTTCAAAACAAATTATAAAATATCTCAAAATGATGGTTTATTACTTACTTCTACAGCATACTAAATAGATAAATTCAATCAATCTTAAGAGTATCCATTAAAATTTATTATTCAAAATATATTCTTCTATTAGTCTTAAGCCTAACTAATAAAAATCTTAAATTTCAATACCCTTACAAGATTTGCAAAGCAGTAGCATCCAACATTTCGATCGGTCCCATCAAGATAATTTATCCGATCATGATTAGAATAGAAAACAGATAGTTCAATAGATCAATGGTGATCAAAACTATTAGTGTATACCAATTGACATTTAGAAATCAATTTGATCAAGTGGCTTCATATAATCAAGATCACTTAAAATATAATGATTTGATAGAGATCAATAAGAATTACATATCATGATGCTTGATAAAGGCTCGAATGGTATTGTGGGTATATATTGCCTAATTGATAGAGTGGTTCAAAATCTCCTACTAGAATCAACTCGGATTCAAAGCAATAGATTGGATTCACTGATTTCATAAATCATTACTACCACAAAAAAGGACTACGACAGCGATTCATAACAACTATCGTAGCCAAAAAAATCACTGCCATAAGCTATGGCAACGGTTATTTAACCGTTGCTACTGAAACTATCGCCGTAGCTCTATGGCAGTGGTTGTTGTAGTGGTTATTTGAACCACTGCCATAGATAGCCTATTATAATGGTTTATAAACCACTGTAATAGATCGATCTATAGCAACGGTTATGTAACCGCTGCCATAGATTATCTATGGCAACGATTATGTAACCGCTGACATAGATAATCTATAGCAGCAATTTTTTAACCACTGTCATAGATCTAATGCAGTGGTTGATACCATTTACACTAGAAATCTATGACAGCAGTTGACACGGATATGGCAGCGGTTATAAAACTACTATCGTAGATCTTGAATAATTAAAAAAATTAAAATTTTTATTTTTTTATATATTTTATCTAATAAATATAGATATATAATATGAGAAAATATAATAAACATAAAAATTATTCTGAAGTGCTAAAATTTTATTATCAAATAAAATTTATTATAATATTTTTTAGAAAAAATAAAATACATCAAAAGTCTCCTAAATCTACATCGTCGTCGTCGTCACCAAGAGCTGAAGCCAGAGCTAGAGCTGGTGCTGGAGCTAGAGCCAGAGCTGGAGCTGAAATCTGGGCTAACATATCCTCGAAGCTCATGACTCTAAAATGCATGCTGAGCATCGACATCATGTCTCTCACGATGCCTTCCAGATGAGTTGCCCACTCCTCAGCCCGATCTGCCCGCATCGCAGCATGATCTGCCCATGCTAATGCCTCCTCAAGCTCCTCCTGGCTGACGAGAGTAGCTCGTTAGCATGTGTCCGGGCCTACATCGGATCCTCCCAGAGTGCTCAGACTCCAAGACCTGAGACAGATGATCATGGGGCCCAAAGGTATCCGGGCTTTCGCTCGCAAGCACATCTAACTGATCTTATAATTATAAATTGAAATAAAATTTTATAAGAAATGCTATAATACTAATCATATATACTAATATATTTAATACTTATAAAAATACCTTCGATCGCAGCATTCATCGGCTTACCCGTCTTATCCATGTGGCTGGATCGAAAGATCTCGCTACGGTTGGGCATCACTCCATCTCTCATCAACTATAATAAAAAATAAATTTATTAAAAAGATGATAAAAAAATATAAATTTAATTTATCTAGTAAGATTTAGAATTAATTATCTCTCTATGCACATGACTGACCATAGACTCGCAGTCTAGAGTATGCGTATACTCCTGGACTACACGATTTTTTCGATTCTAATGAAAGGTAGCCTAACAAGTATTCAAATAAATAATAAATATTTAAAAATTATTTAAATTAAATTTTAAGCATATTAAAAAATTTAAAAATTAAAAATTTTACCTCGAACTTCTAGCTCCTCTAGTGTCTAACCATTCTCTCCCACTGACTCGGAGGACAGTCTTGTATCCAAGAAACAAGCTCCTTCAGAGTATCTCATTGGTGCTCGAGCCATCCTCTATAGAGCTTGACCTTGTAACCTCGGTACAACTCTCCGATCTTCCTCAGTCGGACATCTCGAGCCCTCTTATGATCGGAAAAGTCGTACCTCCTCTGCACAAAGTTATCAAAAATCAGTTATAAAACTATTCTAATCAAACATATATAGTGTAAACATATAACTAAGATGTGCGTATTTATCCATATCTTCTTCCATATCCGATCCCTGACAGTAACATCCATCAAACGTCAGTCTTTAGGCTCTACGAGAATGATATCCGACTGTCTCACAAGCACTCTAAAAAAGAAATGCATCTTCCACGCGATCTCCCCTACCGACCTCTCCTTTGCATCGTAATAGACCATCACCTGATGTTGGCAGTTCCACACGTGTGCCAATACGTGTGGGACCGTGAAATGTCCGACTGGATAATGTACCTGCAATGCAAATATGTTATGCAAATATATAAGTGTACAAATATTATATAAAAAATAAAGTTGTGCTAATATAATAAAAATGTACACTCAGATACCTACATAATAGCATATGTCTCAAATATGGATGACGGTAGAGGCTCAACTGCCGGTGGAGTAGATGCCATCGGTGGAGTAGATATCATGGATAGAGTAGATGCCGATGGTGGAGGTCCCTAAATAGCCGATGCTGAGGTAGATGGAGTATGCTCTGATTGCTCCTCGAATGTTGAACTGCACGTAATCCACCGAGGGGTAGGGGTGAAAGCTAGATGGCATTTCGATGCCATCGTGACCTACAACATTAATGAACATTAATCAATATAACATGTTGGACAATAATATTAGTATAGCATTAATAAATAGTCTCTAATATGTACACTAATCAATTGATGGGTCTATCATTATACAATGCAATAAACAAAAGCAACAAGATATAAACATCCAGAAAATGTTATGTAATAAATTCTACAACATGAATTACATTCATAAATAATTAAGGATGAGCAACAGTCGTAGATCCGATCTCTTATGTGAACCTTGGTGTTAATCCAAAAACCTAAAAGAAGAACAAAGTAGATGATAGTGGCACCTTAGGGCTTAAAGTTGGAACCTTAGAGAGACATATGAAATTCTATTCACTCAAAAATCGAGCCGGCTCCATGCCTGAGATAGCCAACTCCGTGCCTGAGACATCCATCTTGAGTCCTCTCCCAGTCGATTCGATCATGGCCCAAGCCAGCTCGGCTATATATCCGAGCTAGCTCGGCTGTGTGCCATCCCCTCGATCACTCCATAGCCAAGCTGGCTCGGCTGTGTGCCATCCTCTCGATCACTTTCTCTCTCCCTCTCTCGATCTCTCTCGTCAGCGATGACGGCGAGGCCGAATTCCTTCCTTCCAGCTTTTCCATCTCTCGATCTTCCTCTTTTTCTCTCTCAATCTTCCTCACCGATGAGGCCGGACCCCATCCCTTCCTCTCTCACTCTCTCGATCTCCCTCGATCTTCCTTGCCGGCAAGGCCGGACCCCATCCCTCCCAGTGATGCCGGCAAGGCCGGACCCTCTCCCTCCCTCTCTCACTCTCTCAATCTCTCACTCTCCCTCTCTCGATCTCCCTCGCCTGTGAGGTCGGACCCCCTCCCTCCTAATGATGGCGGCGAGGCAGGATCCCTCCCTTCCTCTCTCCCTCTCTCGATCTTCCTCGCCGACGACGGTGGAGAGGCCGGACCCTCCCTCCCTCCCTCCCACTCTCGGTCTCCTTTGTCGACAGCCGATGAACGATCGGCCCTCCCTCTCTCAATCTATCAGTCTCCCTCTCAGTCTCTCCATTTCTTAGTTTCAGATCCCAAAATTGGATTCGATCTTTTAGGATCCATTAGGATCCGGGTCTGATACTTCAAGTATAGACCCATCGGATATTCGGATTTGGATCCGGTATCAGTAATTAAAATTAGGTCTGCATTTGAATATCCAGATTTTGATCCAAAAACTATGGCATGCAGATAATTATAATATTTATAATAAATAATTAAAATATTTATTATAAATATTTTATAAATTATTATAAATATACATGATTAATAAATAATATTATAAAATTTTAAAAAAAATTATATCTGTGGTTATAGAGAGTGGGTTGCACTGAAAGCTCCGAGGGTCGCCGATGATGATGCTAGAAGAGGACGACGACACTAGAGGTAACCTGCGAAACAAAAGCAAGATAGTGAGATAGAGAATAGAGAGAAAGTGAAAAGAGAGAGAGCAGGGGCAGTCGGAGATGGAGGGCCATGGAGGGGGGCACAGTGACGAGAAGGCCTTGGAGGACAGTGACGAGAGGATCGACGATTGGGAGGAGTGTGGGGGGTGGGGGGGCGGGTGGGGGTGGTAGGGAGGGGCGGTCGGGGATGGGGGGCTACGAGGTGGGGGTGGTAGGGTGGCGGGAGGGGCGACCGGGGATGGGGGGAAGGAGGGGTGGCTAGGGGAGGGTGGAGGGTGGCGGGGAGGGGCGACCGGGGATAAGAGAAAGGAGGGGCAGCCAAGGGGAGGGTGGGGGGGCCGGGTGGGGGTGGCGGGGAGGAGCAACCGGGGATGAGGAGAAGGAGGGGCGGTCAGGGGTCGGGTGGGGGGTAGGGGGTCGGGTGGGGGGTGGCGGAAAGGGGTGGCCGAAGATGGGGGCAGGGCGGTGGTAGGGTGGTGGGAAGGGGCGGCCGGGGATGGGGGGAAGGAGGGTGGTCGGGGGAGGGTAGGGGATGGGGGGGCGGATGGGGTGGTGGATGGTGGGGAGGAGCGGCTAGGGATGGGGGGAAGGAGGGGCGGCTAGAGGAAGGGTGGGGAAGGGGGGTCGGATGCGGGGTGGTGGGTGGCTGGTGGCGGGAGGGGCAGCCGAAGATGGGGGCGGAGGGGGAGGGGAAGGAGGGATGACGTCGACCGTGAGAGAAGAAGCCTCACCGACGATGGAAAGGAGGGGGAGAGAGAGAGAGATCGAGCGCGCATAGGAGGAAAGAAAAAAAAATTTAAAAATTTTTAATCTAACCTATGGCAGCGGTTATCGAACCGCTGTCATAGATCTATGGCAGCGGTTACCCAAAATCGCTGCCATAGATCTACGGCAACAGTTCTATAACCGCTGCTGTAGATCTATAGCAATGATTTTTGATAACCGCTGCCGTAGGTTGAAAATAATTTTTTTTATTTTTTTAAATATTTTATAATTTTAAAATTTAATGTCCATCTTCACCATTCATTATCTAAATAATTATCATTAGAGTGTCATCGCAAAAGATTGTCTCGATTCAATGGCCCTAGCTTCATCGATCAAAAAAATTCGATTTCGACGATCACGAATGATGATGTAATGATCTGATAGATAAAAACCTTCGATGGATCCAAAAATCTACAACAATGATCTCGATGATGTTTGTAGCATACTATCAAAGTTTCACTTCAATCGGATATCGTTATCATAGTCAATTTAGTACAGAATAATTTCGATCGTTAAATTAGAAACAAGCGATCAAAGGGTTAAATGGCATCCGATTATGAGATAATTTTTTAGTTAAATAATCTTTATTATAATTTTAAATATTTTATATGATGATGATATTAAAATTTAAATTATTTTTATATAAACTATTCATGTTAAGCAGATATTACAAAAGCACGAGCATAACAACCAGTGAAGTTTCAGAATAGTTATCAGGAGATGTATAGTTTTAGATCGTTCTTCATCTCATGAGTTAAATTTTATAATCACCATGATAAAAAATAATTAAAGTAGTAGCCAAAATCATTTATAAAAAAAATTATCTCATAATTGGATATTGTTTGATCCTTTGATCACTCATTTATCATTTAACGGTCGAAATTAATCTATACTAAATTGACCAAGATAAAGATATCTGATTGAAATAAAACTTTGATAGTACACTACAAACATCACCAAGATCATCGTTGATGGTTTTTTGATCCATCGAAGGTCTCCATCTATCAGATCATTATATTATCGTTCGTGATCATCGAAATCAAACTTTTCTGATCGATGAAGTTAGGGCCATCGGATCGAGGTGATCTTTTGCGATGACACTCTAATGATAATTATTTAGATAATGAACGATGAAGATGGACATTAAATTTTAAAATTATATAATATTTAAAAATAGATAAAAATATATGGCAGCGGTTATAATTAACCACTACCATAAATAAGCTTATAGCAGCGGTTTATACTAATCGCTGCTATAGGTCCGACCTATGGTAGCTGTTTCACTAACCGCTGCTATAGATTGACCTATGGCAGCGGTTTTTTATAACCGCTGCTATAGGTCCGACCTACGACAGCAGTTTTCGTTAACCATTGCTATATATCGGACCTATGACAGCGGTTAACGAAAATTGCTGCCGTAGGATCTATGGCAGTAATTTCAAAAATCGCTACCATAGTATGCACTGCCATAAATCATTTTTGTAGTAGTGCATATAGAGAGAATATCAAAGAAGAAAAAAATTAATTAGATAGAACATAGCCAATCAAACGATACTGTCCAACATACCAATTAGTCTAATCAAGATAATTAAACCAAAACATGATTGAATTAATGTATAGATATTTTTAATAAAAATTATAGATAATCAAATCTAATGGTATTTAGATATGATCAAAATAGGTGTTAACATGCTGTCCAGCAATCATGGATCAAGATTTTTTTTCTCCTAAATTAGATTAGAATCATTAAAAAAAATCTTTTCCTGAATTAATCATGGTGAGAAGGATCCATCAAGAGAGAGAAATGGTTTAGAAAAAAATTTAGAGAAAAAAAATTCAAAGAAAAAATAGAGAAAAAAATAAGATTTAAAAAAAATAATAATAAAAATTTAAATTTAAACTTATATATATATATATAACAGGAAAGCTTTTCATGGCAAGTGGGCACTCCATAGACTTGCATAACAAGTACACAAGATTGTCAGATAGATAGTAAACTAGTACACGAATATGTTGCATTCACTGAGAACTAGGCATGTGAGCAATACTCAAAAGTGAATGTTGCACCATTTAAACAAATCTAGACCCCTAAGATATGCCATTTATTAAATAATGATCACAATCAATGGTACGGATCCTGAATTGAAAAGCCCAAATCGATTTTGCATCATTAGAGCTGGGGCTTCAAAACTGCCGCAAGGGCACTAACATTTAATATAAAAGCAAGACATACAACCCATGCAACAAAAGGATACAACTGTACAGAAAACAACTATTGAGATTGTCAAGGTGTCAAACTATTTTTCCCCCAAAAAATAATCAATCAATTAGAAAATAATATTGCTTACTATAGAATTGGAAGAATGTTTTGGACAAATTAGCATAAATAAAAATCCACACGTAACATTATGTTATTCTTGGCCTTTAATGGAATTGGTGTTTTAAAAAGTATTAAATTAAGATTTAGTATTATGTAAGCTATGCCTCACAAACAGAGGTAAAAAAAAAAGTGGGTGATCTCTTTTGGATAAATTTTGGATGAATATATCTATTAAGATGTGGATGAAAAATTTGCTCCACTCTATCTCTGTGTTTCTTGGTCTTTATCTTATCTACTCGGTGCACATGAATAGCATCATAGTCACCTAATAGCCCTTTAACTTGTAGAGAGAATTTTGCTTGAACGACTACCTAACCATCTATAACCAATATATTTTTATATTTAAAAATTATATAGGATATCAAACTATATCAAAACATTTCAGAAATTTTATCATATTTGCATTAAAAATTAAAAGCAATTATAAAAAAACACTCATTAAAAAAAAATAAAGTGAGAGAGAAGAAATAACTGAAATCATAATTTAGGCCTTATACCGACATATATCCTCAAAAAACCTTCTAGGTTGATCGTTTTATGCTTCATGTTTCCTTTGATTAAAGATGTATTATTCTAATCAATTTAGAAAATGAAGCTCAATATGATCAATAACTAAACATAAAGCCATGTTTCATAAGACAACTCCTTCCTATATGATAGGGAACATTCCTTCAAGAGATGTATTATAATCACATTCGGTTCAACCATGATTGATGAAACTATCTTGAACCGCTCGGTTTGCAGCATGCTGAATCATACCAGTGGTCAATTAGGGTAGTTTTGATATCCGAAATGAAACACCAGCAAGGAAGGGAGGTAGAAGGAAAAGGAAAGAGAAAGAAAGAAAGCAGGGGGCGGGAAGGAGAGGAAGAGGGAGCTTTTGGAGGTCGGAGGACACTGTCAAAGGTCTTTAGGTGGTCAGAGGGCCATTGTGTCCACTATAGGGCTAGCAAGGATGGGGGAGGGAGAAGGAAAGAAAGAAAAAGAGAGGGAGAAGAGGGAGAGAACCTCCGAAGATGGTTGAAGGCCCATCGAGACCTTTGATTGAAATAGGAGTGGATGCCTTTGTTTCGTCATCATTGTTTTTTCACGATATCGAGTGAAGTCGGCAACACGTACCAATGTCCACTTCACTTACAAGTCAAGTTTTAGCAGCCTCGGCCGGCCTTTAGGGGCACTCTCTCCCTCTCCCCTCTCCTTTCCTCCTCCCTCTCTTTCTTTTTCCTCTCTTTTCTTCTCCATCTCCTTTGTCAGCCCTCCAACGGAAGCAACGAACCCCTTTGACGGCCTTCGAAGGCTCTCTCTCTCCCTTTCCTTTTTTTCCTCACTTCCTCTCTCTTTGCCTCTCTTTCCATCTCCCTCTGTCCTACTATGTCAGTTCCAGTCCGGTGCAACACAGTACATAGGCATATTGAACGGTACTTTTAGTCGACCAACTTGGACTCAGCACAACAAACCTTGGGTTCAACTATTTTAGTACAGTTAGAATAAGAGCATAATGATATCATTCACATCTATAATATTAGCTCCTATATGTCTGGCTCCCAATAATTAGGAAGTCACCTCTCTTCTTTATTTAATATTGTCTAAAGCATGGTAGTGAAACTTGACATAAGGTAGGGGCTTACTAATTTTTCTTATTTGAATGCTCTAATTTCATTCATCTTCTTATGTAGAGTTAGAATTGTATAAGCAGTTTTCATGAAAAAATGAATGAAGATTGTTGGCTCAAGTAGGTCAATATCTAGAAATAATTCCTCAACTGAGGATAAAACCATGAATTATCTTTGATGGAAAATCGGACTCGATCAAATTTCACAGCATCCGATCTTCAAAAAAAGTGTAAAGAAAGAAGTGCTTTAAGTAATTACTTTTTGACTCAAACCTATCTTAAAAAGTAGAGGTATTCCGATTGTTTGTTGGCATGAACAAAGTAAAGAGACTTCCAAAAAAAAGATTTCAATTATGGACCATGACATATACTAGCTCTTAATTATTTCCTTCGAAAAAGAAAAAAAAAAAGCTAAAACTCTTCAAGTACCAGGATCTCAGGGTATAAAGTTAATGAGGAGAGATTTAAGAGGAGCAGACGAAGGAAAGTCATGAAATTTACCATAATACTGACGAAATTGATGTTATTAGAGCATAATGGTGTATTCCACTTTTCATTAAAATAGCGGCCAGAGTACTTAGTCTACCTTCAAGCTTCTGACTTCCAGGCGTTCTCGCATACACTGCATAACAACAGTGGATGAAATGAAGCATCCACAAACAAGTGATGATGAACACGTGGAGGACCGTGAAGCCCAGTTTTTTTGCTGATAATCTTGCCAAAATATAGCAAGGGCGGGCAATAGTACTGCACATCAACGCATGCACAAACAGAAAAAAGAAAAGGATAAGAAGGAGATATTCGGAAACTAGAATCCATATACTACAATTCCAGTAGATGAATTATAAAGCTGAGACTATTAGTCCAAGCAGTGATGTGATCCTTAAGTAATTTTGGTCTCATGCATCGGATTTCTCCAGCGATGCTGAAAACATGCAAAATTTTAGTCCCTCGTAGCGAATTAGCTTCATTTCGATCAGTGTCTCAATCTCGTTATAGAATATTGTCCTGCTTCATATATTGTCTGATTACTTATAATTTTCAATCTTTCTTATTATCAGGTTGGAGCAGATTATGTTGTTACATTTGATGGTAAGCACAAATCTGTGTCTCTGGCAAGAAATTAGAATTGCTCGTCTTTGTAAGTTTTTCTATCTAAATAGCCTACGTTCTTTTTCCGCTGAGACAAAGTTCCGGCGGCTCATGTATCAAAATGTTTCGAGAAAGAAAAAAACATAGAGAAAAGAACATCAACCATTAGATATGCTCACCTGATGCACTTTAGAAACTTATTTCCTTTTCCATTTTGTCCAAACGGTCTAAATTGTATGTAGCATTCATTTCCCAAGTGTAGAATAGTTCTTTTCTTTTATCAATATTCAACATTGAGGAATGCATAGGATTTGCCAATGCGGACGACAATCAACAAACAGGTGCACCATGTGGTATATGTACTCTGGCCAATTTCATTGTAAATAATGGGTCGCAAGGTTATTTTGACTACAAGCTTCTTTAGTTGTAAGCTGAAGATCCGTGTTCTCTGATTGGCTTTGCGATAATGTTTCATCAAGTGTAGGTACCTTTTTGGATAATTGCCATTCTGTATGAATTGATTTAGTCCTCTCGGGTTGGAGATAGTATTTTATCAAGGGCTGAGCACCGAGTACGGGTCGGATCCGGTTAGGTTTTGAGAAAAATTTTATTCGATCGAATCTAATTGGATTAAAAAAAATTCAATCTATCATCTATTATTTATCATATATGAAACGAGTGTTTTCTAGTGGATTTGGATAGATTGTATCGATTTGGGTTTTATTATTAATTTAATATTAATTTTAAGATCATTTAAATTTATTTATGAGTTTGAATGGATTATATAGGATTTGGATGAATTATATGTTGAGAATATAAAAATTGATATGTAAATAATTAATTTTTTTTATAAATTTTAATTAAATTTTATTTAATTTATATTTTTTAATCGATCAAAATGAGATTAGGTGGGTTTCTTCGGGCTCTAATTTTATCTATTTGATGCGATGTTGATGAGACTGGGATGATCTTCGCAGCGTGTTTTTCTGACATCTAACTTCCGTATTCAGTTTTGTAATGCAACGTGGTATCCAGCAGGGGGGTGGATGCTTGCGTGATCATGACATTTGACGGGGAGAATTCAAGATTTTCATATATGCGGTTTATTCATGCTATCTCGCTTTTTGGGACTGCAGTCTATGGAGGTAGTAACGATGATTCATCCATCTTTTCCTCCGCATCTTATCTCCTTGTAAATTTGGTCAAGTAATCTTGGCTTATTATTATGGTTGCCTTGGAACGCAAGTTCCTCATCTGCCTACTTTAAGATTAATTTCATTGAAGTCTTTCATTCAATATAGCATGTACTCTATTACCTGGTAGATCCCCATACCAAATATTTTATTGCTTCCAACAATTCAAAAGAAGAGGCAAGTTGAGCTTGGGTTCCATGCATTTGTACTAATTTATCCTCCTTTTCGGATTCTCTAGTACTGGTACACATCTTGTTGCCGTGGATGTATTGACTCAGGAAAGGATGGTTGACTTGTATTGCTTCTGCGGTCTTAGAATCATTATTCTGAGAACACTTGTTTTCAGAATAGCCATAAAGTGCCGGTGGTGTCCACTTGCCAAAGCATAACGTCATTTTGAAAGTTTCCCAGAAAGGCTTTCTTTTTGTGGTGGTTAAACTGGCAGGGAGTTTTGGTGCTTTCCATGAGTAAGGCATCGCTTGTAGTTCAACCTGATATTCTGGGGAAAAAACAAAAAAAAGATAAGCCACATGTGTCCCTTCCCAAATTATTCTTGGTTAAAGAAATTTCTTTTATGGCTGGTCCACCGCTGTCTGGCCTAAATTATCTTTCCAAATTAATGCCCTAGCGAAGGGGTTAGGGTAAGATTCCAAGAATTGGAGATCTCAGACCAGAGAGAGGTTATCATTTGATTTGGATTTGGTTGGGCTGTGTATTTGGATTGCATGCCAGAAGGTCCAAACTTCCGTTCAAAGCTTGGCTAATTTGTCGTATATTCAAGTTATAGGTTAACTTGAGTTCGGCAAACTTGAACTGGCTGTACGGTGTAACGAGCCGGTATTCTAAAGCAAGAATCTTGTAATCAAGCCTGCCTTAAGTTCCCGCTAGGTGAAAGATATTCTAGGCCTGCCTCGTCTCCATGCTTGAGCTCGGCTTGTTTTGCAGCGAAGCTTAGACTTGAGAAGCATCTTGTTTCGTTTGCAACCATATCGTGTGATACGTGGACCATCTTTTAGCCACCCGCAATCTTGCCGAGTATGGTTCCAGAAGTTAAGAGTCCGCGGGACAATCAAAACCAGAGGAACCGGCCCACTCGTGTCTAACGTGGCCCAAGTCAGGTTCGCTTGCTTCAGGCACCATTTTTCTTTTTTTCTTTTGTCTCTTTTTCTATTGAATCCGGATTTTATTTAAACCAACTTAGAGAAAATACATCCAGATATATCAGAAAATAAAATATCAAAAAATATAAAAAAATATTTGATGATTCAATCCATAAAGTAGTTTCTGTGTGATTTACCATGCTGCCATCTAACTAATTATATTGTTAGCCTTTTTAAAAATATGTTACCTCTTAAAAAATTAGAGGAAAAGTTATTCTCCAGCAATCATGTATTAATGGATGAAAAGCCTTAAGAATTTGATGGATTTGATAACCACCTAATCATTTTCAACAAGTTCCCTTCATAAATCATAATGGTATAGGAAGTCTTTATATTATTTACTGCATCCGATCTTTTTCCAATTTAGCAATAGTAATTACAGTTTTATATAGTTTAACTTCATCTGCTGCCACTAATATGTTACTTGAACTTTTGATAACAAAATTGACTTCTCCAAAATAGTTATTATTTAGAATATTTTCATCAAAATTAATCTTAAAGAAATAGGAAGATGGTGTCTCTTTTTTAAAAAAAAAGAAAAATAAGACATGAAGATACAATATTTACGAGGAAAATCACAGATTTTTCATGCTATCAAAACCGTCCGCATTTTTTTCAAAATCAAAAAAATAAAGCCCTTCACACTCTTTGTACCAAAATTAAAAAAAAAGAAAATTCCTTTGCACTCTTCCTTATTTTAAGAACAAAAGTCCTCCGAATGTTCTCCAGTCCCCCTCCCTGGACCGATCCGAGCTCCAGAACGCAGAGTCCGCACTTACAAACGTAACAAACCTATCAGAACGCACAATCCAACGAATTCGTATAATCCATCAGTGACGTGCGGGATGATGTAAGGGACGATATGCGAGACCTGTTACTTGGTTTTGCTTGGGCCAGGTTGCGGAAAAATTATTGGTTGGACCACATAAAGTACGGAAAAAAGAACCGTCTTTTAACTAATAAAATATTTATTTCTAACAAAAAATTAATAAAATATTTATGATTCATGATAAATCTGGTCCGTCCAACCAATAATTTTTCCAGATTGGATGTTTTGATGTGAGTTAGCTCCCTCCTGCTCCTTCCCTTCGTACGTTCGTCCTCACCTAAGTTTTCTCTAGGCACTATTGCCACGCAGTCCTTTCATCAAAATAAGACGAGCGCAGTCCTTGATCCCTCGAATCCCCTCTTGTCCCACCCAATCATCTTCCCTGCTTCACTTCCAATGGAGCTCGCCACCTCCCCCCAAGCCATTCTCCTCTTCCTGCTCTTCTCCCTCTCCTCTCTCTATCTATTCCTCTCCATATATCCCCGCCGCCGTCGATCCTCCATCCTCCAACCCTACCCCCTCATCGGCAACCTGCCCCAGTTCCTCAAGAACCGCCACCGCATGGCCGACTGGCTCGCCGAAGTCCTCGCCGCCAGCCCCACCAACACCCTCACCTTCAGCCGCCCCGGCGGCGTCCGAGGCGTCATCACCGCCAACCCCGCCAACGTCGAGCACATCCTCCGCTCCAACTTCGACAACTACCCCAAGGGCTCCCGCTTCGCCTCCATCCTCCACGACTTCCTCGGCCGCGGCATCTTCAACTCCGACGGCGAGGTCTGGCGCCTCCAGCGCAAGACCGCCAGCTTCGAGTTCAACACCAGATCCCTCCGATCCTTCGTCGTCCACTGCGTCCAGGACGAGATCCTCCAGCGGCTCCTCCCTCTCCTCGCCGAAGCCTCCCTCCACGGCCGGTCCATCGACCTCCAGGACGTCCTCGAGCGCTTCGCCTTCGATAACGTCTGCAAGGTGGCCTTCAACCACGACCCCGCCTGCCTCGCCGCCGATGGACCCGAGCAATCCTCCTCCGGCTTCGCCGAAGCCTTCAAGGACGTGGCCAACCTCAGCGCCGGGCGGTTCCGGTACGCCGTGCCGCGGTTCTGGAAGATCAAGAAACTACTCCGCATCGGATCGGAGCGGCGGCTGAAGAAATCGATCGCGACGGTCCACGCCTTCGCGAACCAGATCATCCGGTCGAGGAAGAAGGAGAACCGGACGTCCTCGTCCTCGCGCCGGGCCGACGATCTGCTCTCCCGGTTCGTCGCGAACGAGGACCACTCCGAGGAGTTCCTGCGGGATATCGTCATCAGCTTCGTCCTCGCCGGGCGGGAGACGACCTCGTCGGCGCTGTCGTGGTTCTTCTGGCTTCTCTCGTCCCGACCGGAAGTCGAACGAAAGATACTGGACGACATCCGGTCGGTTCGGTCGCGAAATCGGAGCTCCGGCGGCGGCGGAAAGACCACGTTCGATTTCGAGGAGCTGAGGGAGATGCACTACCTCCACGCGGCGATAACGGAGGCGATGCGGCTGTATCCGCCGGTGCCGATGAACTCGACGGAGTGCCAGGAGGACGACGTACTGCCGGACGGGACGGCGGTGAAGAAGGGGTGGTTCATGTCGTACAATTCGTACGCGATGGGGCGGATGGAGGCGATCTGGGGGAAGGACTGCTTGGAGTACAAGCCGGAGAGGTGGCTGGAGGAGGGGTTGTTCCGCCCGGAGTCGCCGTTCAAGTTCGCTGCGTTCCACGGGGGGCCCAGGATGTGTCTGGGGAAGGAGATGGCCTACATCCAGATGAAGTCGATCGCGGCGTGCATGCTGGAGAGATTCGTGATCGAGGTGGTGGATCAGGAGACGTGTCCAGAGAAGATGATGTCGCTCACGCTGAGGATGAGGGGAGGGCTGCCGGTTCGTGTGATGCAGAGGCTGACGGCTGCGATTGATTGATGATTGGATGGGGCTATCTTTTGTAATTCTTGTTGTACTTCTGTGGCAGCACTTTTTATACTGGTATGGATATTTGTTTCTATTTTGACATGCATGTTGTATATATACTCTCTCTATCTACACGTAACCTACGTATATATATATATATACACATATATATATATACACATATATATATATATACATATATATATATATATATATATATACATATATATATATATGCGCGCGCGTGTGTATTACTTTCACAGTATATTAGTTGAATAGCATATTGAGATATGCGATGAACTTTCAAAATTTTATCTTGACTAGTATTAAGAAATTGGTAATGCCTTAGTGAAGAAGCATATGTCTATGAGCCACCGTCTAATAAGGACAAATTATTAGACATTGGGGTCCTCTATATCTTGATCTAACTAATTCATATGGGTTCCAAAAGGAAAGACAACTAGTAAGATGAATCAAGAAAAAATGGGACCAATTCGCTGTCCTCTTCGAGATTTTCACTTAAAGCTTTGGAAACAGACTGTTCATGGTCCCAGGTGGTTCAAGGAGTTCAAAAATTTCGTTGGGAGATGCCTAGATTTAGTGAGGAGGAGATAACGACCATGCAATGGAAGTTCACATAAATGGTGGCTTTCTCCAATGATGAAATCTATAAGGCATGCTCCAAGTGACAATCAGCTCTAATAGATAAATTCCTTGGCCGAGGGTTACCAGTCAACTTGCACACAAGGAGATGAGGGCTAGGTAAATCTTAGAGAGCGGCCTCCAATTAGTGTTGCTCCCAGGGTGCATTCTCTTATTTAATCTTTCTTTGGAGGAAGCTCAACTGAGGGTATTGACACGAGGACCACGGTCCTTGGCTAGCCAACTCTTAGCCTTTGAACATTGGCGGCTGAACTATAAACCAGGAAGAGATCAACTTTGGCAAACAGTGGTGTGGCTTAGAATGTCTGATTTGCCAATAAAATTGTGGGACAAGGAAAAAATTTTCAACATTATATCAAGGGCAACTTGGGGAAGTACTCTACTGCATCTTGATGAATGGATAGAAACTACAACAAGAGCTGGATTAGCTCAGGTTAGTGTTAAAATTGACATCAATAAGTTTATGTATCTAGGGACAAATATTTATATGGGGTAGACTAGCTTGGCAGGATTTTACCTATGAAGAACTACTAGAGCTCCGCTACCCATGTGGAAAATTGGGTCATTTAATAGAAGACTGCACTGCTATTCCCTAGATGGCACTCCTTAATGCTGACCCACTCTACAGACCCCAGATTCGTGCTACTAGAGTTCCGGTGGGAGCAACTAGTAGTGCAGTGAGAACTAAATCTTCAACTTCAATAGAACCTGCTCCAACAAGAAAGATGGGATGGGCTCTAGCAAGGAAGGCCACAAGGCAACCTTCACCAACTTCCCCTAATCATAATAATATGAATGGATGAACCATGAGTAGATTTAGATTTGCACCTTCACGGGAACATAAATAAACAGACTGATGCTTAAGATATGGAGTTCGGCCATCCTTTTCTATAGGGCAGTATTCAACCAGTCATGTAGGGGTGAAAGAACAACGCAAGTGCTCATCCCCAAATCTCAGGAGGTATGGCATTCTAGAGGATCAGAATTGCCAGTGCAAACTAAAGTCCTTCTAGTAGAGGAGTTTGAAAACATCAAACTAGAACTGTAGCCTCTAGCCAATTTTTACCCATTGAAAGATGGGGTTTATTAGTTTTTATTAAGCACACAGAACCCCATGATAAGCACGCAGATGGGCTTGAGAGGTTTCGCACCTGAGTTGATCTATATTAAACCAAATCATCCTCAAATGGTGGGATGGACAATCAGTCCCATTGAATCTAGTAGAGACAGATCGACCATCGAGGACATTGCCAACTCACACAACCACCCCCCGGCCAGCAACCCCTTCCTGAGTCACACCGACTGCTTATACCAATCATCATCATCTGAGGCAATGAGAAAGAAGAGGACACCATCATTTCACCGACCAGAAAAGTTGACCAACAGATGCAACAGAAAACCATTGAGGCTGCAACATCATCCAACCCATTGCAATCAGCAAAAAATGGGGGTAATTCTCCTAAAGCGCATTCCATGTATTTTGGTCAATTAATTCTGTTTGGGGTGGGTAATGGAGAGGACCAAACAAAAATCAATCACCGAAACAAATTAAGCTAAATTAGTCCAAAATGGAAATGTAGATCTGATGACTCGATGAAAAAGGGTCATTTGGAACGAAGTGAGATGCAGCTAAATAACAGTATTGTAAATATAAAGGTTTTGTTTTAGAACTATAGAGGAGTTGCTAAATGCTCCTTTGTAAATTATACCAAAAATATAATACGGCCTCACAACCTGAAAATATTTGCTTTTTGGGAAACATGATGCGTAATGGCCATAGGACCGGCAAGAGCAAGTATAATAGTTTGGCCAAGGACACTGGGAAGATAAATTTGCACGCACTGATGATCAAGTGGCCCTATGGAGTGGTAACACCAAATAGGGGGTCAATATGGATCCCTGGAGTAATATCTGCAAGCACAATGGGACACACAAAAGATCAATTTGTCAATCAGTAAATACAGTAATCCCAACAGGTCTATCTATTGGGAACGATAGCATCCCCAGCGCCCCCCCCCCCCCATCAGGCATGTGTAGTGATGGTCTCTCCCTGTTCAGTAGCGTAGTGCCAGCAACTTGTCCAGCATGTCCAGAAAATCGAGTCCAACTGGAGCTCCAGCTTGGACTCTGTCTCGATCGAACAACACCGGGTGGAGAAGGACAGCATATACCTGCCACATTGAGCAGTGACCATAACCCCTCCTCTTCCTCCAACTGGCTTGTTTGCACCGCCACCTCATGCACTTCTGTTCCCTCTAGAGCTATCCCTGCCGAGGAGCATCCGGGAAAAGTTGGCATGATGTTGAGGTGGTTTGCCGGGGCGGATCCAATATACTGGCATCGGAGGCCATCATGGCCCCAACGGCCTGAGCCTGAAGCCCAAAATTTTTTTAAATATTTTATTTGGCCCCTGCCTCCGGTAGTAAAATGCTCCTCCGTGACTTCTCGACTCTACGACTCCTCCGGCATCCTTCTCCCATTCTCTGCGACTCCTCCGGCATCCAGCTCTATGACTCCACCAGCCCCAGCCTCATGCTCATACCTTCTTTTATGCCCGGTGCCCACTGCTCTGCGACTCCGCCGTTGCCCATTGCCGGCCCCAGTCCTAAGCCCAAAACCCTCCTTCTCCAAGAGGAAGTAATGGTTTGTTTTTAAAAAATAAAAACTCATAGAGAGCAGTTATAAAAAATGATGATGCAATTTTTCTTTTGCTAAACATTGGGTCCACGAGAATCGTAAACTTTTATTATTATTATACATAATGTATCTTCAGCGACAAAATTTTTTGGATTAGCCACTGCTAGTGAAGGCAATGGTTTTGGTCACTACAAGAAAGCTAAGATACACCCATGTGAAAAATACATGGATAAAGGCCTAAAAAACGTGGAGATATACTTACACCCATGTTGGTACACACGTTTGGTTAAACATGGATATGTCCAGTATAGATATAGCTTATATCCATGTTATTTCTTTCCATATGTGTATCTTCTGCTTTACCTACGTAATATCTAATGTAGGTAAGAGTGTATACGTGGGTATAGATCTAGTGTACACCCTCATTTATTAAACGTGGGTAACTAAATACACACGAATCAGAATTCATAGAAATTACCAAAGCGTAGGTATAAATGGACCTCTACTATCAATAATAAAACGTGGGTATATAATCAACTTTTAGCGTACATTACTGTCCTATCCAATTTGAAAACATGGATCACCTGTAATAATAAATAAAAATATAAATAGAATATTAATAACTTATTTAAGCATCATGTACTACTGAATAATATATGAAAACCAACAACTTCAAAGAGACGAAACAACTGTAAATAAGATAATCTTCACCATTATATTAAGAGAACTAAACATATATATACATAGTGATAGTCTCAAAAAAAATTATCCCAACTATCTTTTTATCTTTATCAAAATCTAAAGAACAAGACCATACACCATTAGATTTTTGAATATAAAAGAAAGTAAATACTAGAACTCAAAATATGAAATAAATAAGTTCCAGCTGATCTCCTGTACTTTATACATAAGTTCTAAACTCATTTTTGCTACACCAAAAAGAGAATAAAGTAAAGCTGAATTAATGACATCAAAAAATTAACTTTGTAAAATCTAAGAGTTCATTAACCTATGAAACCATCAGCAAGACAATCTCTATCTTTCCTTGGCACCATCCATCATATCCCGACCTGAATTTGCAAAAGAAAAAAAAATATAAACATATATATATATATATATATATATCATTTTAGAGCTTAAATGACTATTAAAAATATATATATCTAGACATACATAATCTTTCCACCAAACAATGTGAGTGCCCATAGCATATTTCATTAAAGCTCAACTTTTATCCTTTATAAGTAATGGAGCATCGGGCTCAGTTGCATAAGAAACAAAAATCTCACAAAACACATCTCCCAAACACTTGTCCATTAACATCTTTCCTTTATCATCAAAAATGAATGTTCCTTTGCCTATTTCTTTATGTGAGACATCTAATAAAATAACTTCTTTATCCTGCAAGTATTGATTTCATAAGATCTAATCAACAAATTCTGATGATTCGCTACTATGACAACATCAAACCATTCTATTAAAATTTTCAAATTCATAAATCTAAATTTCACTTACCATTTTAGATGATTCAAAAATAAATTGCATGTTCACTTGAGAGAAGGTTTGTTCGACTCTATCACCATTCTAGAAATAACTGAGAGTTAGCCAACTTTATTAAAAAATATTAAATTACGAGTGTGGCATAAAGTAATGATATCATAGATACCTCTGAGCTATGTTTGGTACTAACTGATAACATTTTGTCCATCTTTGACGAATAGTCATCAGCTTCTTTCATATTGGTAATATCCTATTAATAAATAAGTACAATCAACTTAAAACAAAAACTAAATAGCAAGTAGAGCAAATGGTCATCAGCTTCTTGCATGACACTTTCATAATTTCAAAAAAACTAGATGACAATTTTAAAAATAAAGATTGAGTTATCCAACGGCGACCATAACCGGCTTGGTCCGGTGACCGGCGATGGCCAACGGTGGCAGCAAGCAACATCAAAAAAATCCAGCAAAAGGAGCAAGGGCTAGGAGATGACTGTATATAGATCTCTGAATGAGAGTAACAAAAGAAGATGACCTTGACTATGTTGAACACAGCAATGGGATCAAAACAAAATGGAATTGTGAAAACCTTAAGAAGAGCAAGAGCAGCTATTTGATAATTCTGTCCTGCTAATAGGAATACTAAAACCAGTCTAGTTGCATTGGTAGGCAAGATCAGCAACTGGCTGAGATAGGATGGTCTCAAAATAAGGCGATAGACATGATAAAGAAGATGGCCTAGGATTGGCTCAAATTATGGATGCATCCATATTAAGTACTAGAAATGATGATGCCATGTTGGGATCCTTACATACTCAATTGTGAAGGCTGGTGGAGGCACAGAATTTATAGCCTGAAGCTACTCCATGTGATGGCCACGAGAGGTAGATGTTCATTTCACAAGTATGACATTTAACATCTAAGGATTGCTAAAGGACTAAACATGTGTCATTAAATTTTCATGATTCTTTGATCAATCTAACTCCATATTGTATCAGAAAAATGAAGAAAAACAACGGCCTAGAGACCCCAGGAGTCATGTCTGGTGTTATGAAAGTAACGGACTTCAGTCATTTGAGATAAACAGAAATTAAAGATGAACCAAACCAAATGCTTGCACTAGTGAGATGAATATTAAGGAAAGGAAGGTAGTTGTATTTATTGTTGTAGTGATGATGGCTATCATGAGGTCAAAACAATGAACCAATAAAGGAAGCAACACCCAAGCAACTCTTGCTGGCTACAGGCAGAGAGACGAATGAGAAGTAGTAGAACACCAAAAGGGATGTCAAGGAGTGACTAGAACAAATTCGAAAGGATAGATAAAGTGCAGGGATGAAGACAGGTGGCCAAAGAAAGAACATAGGAACCAGAGAAACTGAAAAGGCACCTACACATGATATACTCGTAGAAGCACAAACTTTTTGAGTGAAATTCTGACTTAAACTAAAGCAAGGTAAGAGTTCTTGAGCGAGGAAGCCTGTTAACAATATAGAGAGAAATTGATCTCCAGATCCAGGGGTAAAACAAGTTCAAAATAAATCAATCATCAAACCACGAAGAATCCAATGAAATAAATGACTTGGCTGTCTCAGCCATACACAGAAAAAGGCATAGATTATGGCATAGAAAAGATGCGAAAGTACAAGTAATGTCCCTACCCCCCCACCACACCCACCGAGAGAGAGAGAGAGAGAGAGAGAGCAACAAGAAACTGATGAGAGACAACAGATAAAAGGATTAGTGCAAGTTTGTGTGTGGAAACCCATAACCTGGTAAGGAAATTAATAATGAACTTCAGTTCATGTAACATTTAAGTAGAATAAAAGACATGTTTCAAGAAGTCAATGAACAAGCAATTCTGTTTGAAATCAAAAGCATATCCTGTAACTTATATTGATTAAATGCATATAATTTGATTAGAGATATACCCCAAGGCTCCCCAAAATATTAATGGTGCAAAACGCATTATTCTAGCAACATGAACATAAAATTTCCCTTGAGGTTTCCACCATTTATACACATTACTCTGCAAAGAACGAATTTCAAGTTTAAGCAACATGGATTGAATGAATGCTAGATATTATATGGCAATGAAAAGCTAAACAATGAAATCCAACTCGACCAAAGCAGAAGACAGGGACTAAAGGAGAGCCTGTTTCAATAGCAACTTGGACAAAGCCTTACCTTTGTTTAAAATACGCAACCCGTTAACATGCCACATGTTATTTACCTTCGGTGGGCATAACTCATTCAGTTCATTTGAGAACAATGCAAAAAATTGGAACTTTGGTCACATATAGAAATAAATTTGAGCAAAGTGATAGCCCACAGCCTGGAATTCCACAGACCTCATAATTATGGTTCATATAAAGGATTTCTTGGACTCCTCCTGGAATGATTTTACAGCTATAACCAGTTTCCGGGTACCTGATGAAGCTCTTCTTTGTAGCAGGGACAAGTCCCATCCATGTTGATATTTGCCTGAGGAAGGGCGTATGGAACATCTGAACAAAATATTAAGCTATTTTCAAGAACATGCAAAGCTTCAATTTTGCCACCACTTACTTTAGATTTTACAATGTTCCAAATAGAAACAGCAGAACAGAAATGAAAGCAAGGAACCATAGCATGAAAACTTACAGCAGTGCTAGCAAGATCTTTAGTCTTAGACAGAGGCATCAATCCAGTAAAGCTCAAAAAAAATAGATATCCAATGGGAAATGCTGAGTGTGGCTCGGCAGCAAGGACTGCATTTAGAGAGCACAATACCAAAATTATGAATGCATCACTATTTCATTAATGACAGCTCTTTGATGCGAGAAACTAACTTGGATATGACCTAACATCATCTCATTTTCCTATGTCAAAATATAATTATATTTTATAAATTCTCATTTGACATAAAATCCTTCTACCAAATTCATTTATAGGCATGGAAACTACGGAATCCTAAAGTTCTTATTTAATGCAAATTTCAATTACATAAAGCAGCTAGATAGAATCATCACATTACAGGGGCAAATAAAAGCATGTCGTAAACAATCCAAACTGATGCACCATAAAAAATTATATTTTTTTCCTCCGTTATTCTCTCCTCTGATTCGAAGTATATACAAATAAACGTACAGCTTCCGGGATTTGGAAAAAAATAATAAACTTTACCATCTGCCTTGTTCTGATCAAATGCCCTGAGGTTCTCCACATGAACGGTGATAGGGAAGTAGCTGGGTGCATACTTGCCCACATATCTGCTACAGAGAAAATTATTAAAAAATTTCTCGATACGTTTGACATCACATAATATTAATATCTCTAATGCAACAAGAAATTTTTTTTAACAAAAAAAAAAGAAGAAGAAGAAAAGAATGGAGAGATCATCTCGCCCAAGCTTGCCCTAGCTTGCTGTTATCGTCCACAGGAACCATCAATAACAGGATAATCAACCCTAGGATCCTTAATTAAATAGAGAAAATTTCAATTTCTTCCCCGATTTTAACTCAATATAAAACAAATCAAAATAGCATCAATATTAAAAAGAACAACAAGAAGAAGAAAAGAAGATGAAAGGGATTGGAGCTCACAACAAAGCAATGACGGTGCGGCAGAAGATGACGAACAGGAGGAAGAGGAGAATGTTAAGATGGATGGAGCCAAGCCAGATGATGCCGTCAGCGCATGGCCGTCGAGTGGTTGGTGGACCGGATCACGGTCATCTCTATGCCCATCCCCTTAGGGTTCCTCCATTATCGTCGGGTGAAACAGAGGGATGTCAATCGGCAAAACGACGAAGATTAGAAGGAGCGGGGCTCAGTTTGGGGTGGAGAGGGAGAGCCGAACCGCGTGTGGGCACCACCTGATCTCTCGCCTTGAATTGACCCTCCGATGATAGCGAGCTAATCATCATGTTCGGTTTTGGACCAAAAAAAAAATATCAAATTCTGAATAGATCTGATCCGAAAGCCGACTAGCTGTTAATATAATGTAGACCCAGACCTGATGAAATAAACTACGAGAAGTTCCATTTAAGGGCCCTTTTCTTTGAGAGTAAATAATTTAATTTAAAAAATTAGATAAATATTTTTAAATTATTTAAATAAAAAAGTAATTTATTTATTTTTTTTATCTTGCTACGTATTTTTTTAATCTATAAATTTTAAATCCGACTCAAATCCAAATTTTGAACGGATCAAATTCATATGATAAACTAATATATGCAAAGTTTATAATAAAAAAATATAAATATTATTTTATTTTAATTTTTAATTTATAAATAATTTTTTAAAATCTCATAGTTAAATTAAGTAAAATTTTTAAAAAATAATAATGCTGCTATAAGTGCATTTAGAATTTCAATCCTACTCTATTTACTTTATAATTTATATGTTAGATTTAATACTGAATTCGAATTGGATCGAACCGGGCCGAGACCATATTTAGTAAACTAAGATCTGACCCAGAATATTGAATGGATTCAATTTTAGAACCCGACCTGACTCCATGAGTCTTTTAAAATAGGCTGAATTAAGTCTAAACAGGTCGGGGTGGATCGGTTTACGGGTCAACCTGACCCATTTGCAGCCTTAATTTTGACTTGATTTATATGTAAGAGTTTAAATAGTATAAATATTCTATCAATCATAATATATATAAGATTTAGTTAGATCTTGGCAGATAAGATAATGGACTTGCTATTAAAGGATTTTAAATTCAATTCTTTTCTTCCATCTATAACTTTATTTTTCAAACTTATGATGCAAATTTTTGATGGATTATCCGTGACAGATTTTAACTTTATTTTCAAACTTGTGGCACTAATTTCTTATGGATACATCATAAATTTTATTTTTAAACTTATGACACCAATTTCTAATAGAACATCCAATGAGACTCAGGAAGGGGTTGCCAGTCGACGGATGGCTGTTGACATGGCAACACCCTCGGAGGTCGACCTAGAGGGTGGGTAGAGATTAAATGGGAATGACCGCCCAGCCTGCCGCTTGAGATCGATCTAGCTTGATGCGGGTCAACTTAGGTGCGAAACCCCTCAGGCCCGCCCGCAGCATATTATAAATGCGGGATTCTGGTGTGCCTTATAAAGGCTAATAAATCCCTCCTTCTAATAGGCAATTGCCTTTTAGAAGAATAGTTAGGGGCTATGGTCCTATAGGTGATATCAGAGTGAGGTTTCAAGTTCGTATATTTTTTTAATTTTTTTTATTATTTTTAATGAAAATCTATCGATCAGTAAATTCTGTCAGTAAAGCCCTTATTTCTAGTAGTGTCCTTCCACGTGGTTTGATCTAGAAGATGGGGCATCGGATTCCTATTAGTGGGACGGACGATAATTTTATTATTTTACTTAACCAAGGAAGATAGGTCAGATACTTTTTTTTTATTATTTTTTGGCACTTCTCTCTTGGTGCTGGTCATTTTTCTTCAATACTTAGTATATATTTTAGTAGATTTGAGTTACCCATATTTATCCTACTCATGTTTAATTATTGAAATGTAAGTCAAAAATTAATTATAGCATTTTTACGTTTGACAAACATGGGTATATATAATTATTTTTTTAGAATTTGATCTTTTATCCATGTATATACTTTATATGACTAAAAAGCATGAGTGTATGTGACTTTTCTTGTAGTAGGTGTAGGAGGCATTGATGGTAGTAGGGGGCAATTCTCATGGCTAAGGGGGAGCTTGATGGAGATGATGATGGCAAATTATGTGGGCAACGCGGGAGTAGAATTGGTGGTGCATAAGCTAGGAGGCATGGCTGATGGAGAAGTTTTTCGTGACCGTTTGGCCATTCATCGAGCGTTGGATAAGAACAGCACATCTCCTAATTAACTACTGGATCATAATAAAAGGCCTATCATTTTTATATGATTGTAAACAATATGATCATAATGTTTCCCTATCTTAGAAATAGAATGATTCTGCAAATGTAACTATTGAACAAAATGCGCCGATGGTTGTATCTATGTTACTCTGTAAACTCTATAAATATTTGTCATTGGCAATGATAACGTAACGTAGTCAAACAAATTATTTCACTTCTTTATGTGGAATCAGAGCATGCCACCCAACCCACGTCCCAGCTTTTTTCTCCTCTATCGTTCTCCCATGATCCCGCACACCCAACCCATCTCCCACATTCTTTCTTGCCTGGCAAATCCATCCCCACGGATCAATCCTTCTCCTACGTCATTCTCCCTCGCTCATGCTCATGCCATCCTCACCCCTCCCCACTGCCTCCACCCGCATTGTCCCCTTGTTCACGCCCACTTTCCGCTTCCCGCCACACTCAATCTCTCCATTTTTTTTTTTTTTCCCGTCCTTTTTTGTGGCCGCTGGTCAGATGGTAGTGAACTTCCCCAGGAGCATCACGGTGGCTCCATCATTTTGCAATCAAGCGCCAGGATCTGCGAACGTTAACACCCTCCATGATGTCGTGCATTCGCTTCGCCCTTCCATGTTTCTACCTTCCGGAATGACGTGGCACTCTCTTCTTCCACATGCTTACTCAGGACCACTTGATCATACAAGTGTCCCCATCTTCCGTGCTTCCCCATCTTCCACGAGATCATGACGGAGCAGCACCAATCAACACGGCATGATCTCCGGTCCTTCCTGATCTATAGATAGGCAAAGCATATAAAATTCCCACGCATATTTCATTGATGATTAATCATGGTTTAGTAGAATTATTAATGACCTAAAAGTTTTTATTGGCAGCGAGACGAAGAGCTTAACCATTTTTTGAATGGAAAAGAAGATGGGTCCACCCATGGCTTAGTAGAACCATTAATGGTTTGAAAGGTTTTATTCACCTAAGATAGTTGAACCAAATAAAGCTGGTGGAAACGGACCGGGCTGGACGGATCACACCCCTACCTTAGCTCAGCCGAAAATATTTTTTTGGATTTCAGACTGGACTTAGGTCTGAAAATATTTGAAAACTTAATGCCCGAGCTCGAGCTCAAGATCCGGCCCAAATCTCCTTCCTCTATTTCTCTCTTCTCTCTCTCTCTCTCAACTTCCATACCACTTCACCGCTTCCCATCTGTGTAGTCCTCTCCGATCGTCGGCACTTTCCTCCCCTCCTCTATCTCCTCGGCCATGGACTGGTGCGGCTATATAGATTGGGACCGTCGCCAAAGCAACAAGAAGGATGGCCACGAGGACGTAGGACACGGCAGTACCGTGGTCACCAATGAGGCCGTAAGCGAGAAGGTCCTGGATTATTCTATCCTCGATGGCGGATTCAGCCGCCACCAAAGCACCGTCGGAACCGACGGGGGAACTCGACTGCTGCTATGGCATAACGAGGAAGAAGGCTGAGATCGTGAAGAGGGAGAGGAGCGCATTCAAGGAGCAGGAGAGCCTCTGGTTGGAGACCGCCATCATGCGGAAGGCTATGGAGGAGGAGGAGGAGGCTCAGAGGGATTGAGAAGCTTCTCAAAGATGATGAAGAGTCACGACAAAAGGGATAAAGCTGGAGTTTGGACAGGGCAAATCGCAAAGCATATGCACGGTGGATAGCATGCAATTGGGAATTGATAAAATACAGGGGGTAACGTGGCATGTTATTCACCATGGGATTAGCATGGTCCAACCACACCTAATGCATGCAATAGTTAAATGGACTTCGGGCTTCTAATTGGGCTGAAATTCGGACCCAGGTTTGGACTGGGCTGGGCTAGGCCAAGCCAAAGATAAGCTCTAATATGGCCCGAAAGACAAATAAGCCCTATATTTAGGCCCAAGCCTAACATAAATTATTTCAGGCTGAACCCAAAGTCCGACCCGAAGTCAACCTGGCTCGAGCCTAATTCTAGCCCTTGAACCATATTTTTGAATAAAAAAGAGATGGAACCCACTATAAGAAATAAACTTCCCCATTCATTTGGGATTTTTTCTATAGTAAGCCCTACTACCATAGTGGACCCCACCTTTTCTTCTCTTCTCATTCACAGCAAGTTGAGATTTTATTCCAAATATGGTGGATCCCACCTTTTCTTAAAAAAAAATCATGGTTCATCTCTTTACCTCACGGCTAATAAAAGCTTTCAAGCCATTAATGATTCCCTATTAAATCATGGTTAACCATGGTTAGCTAATTGACTGATGTGTAGAATTTTTATTGGCTTTGTCTATATCCTATATAGTAAAATAAAAATTTTCAAATCATTAATGATTATGCTAAATTATGATTAACCATGATTATCATTAATGAGAAATTGGCTGATGTATGAAAATTTTATCGACTTTGCCTATATCTTATGCAGTAGAATAAGTCTATCTAATAATTTCTCATGCTAACACCAAAATGTAGGGTCCTGTCCCCTCTTTAGGCATGCCAATGAGTCCAAAATATTCGAGTGCTCCCTAATATTCTCTTATTATATATATATATATATAATATTCTATGGAGGAGTATTGTGGTGTTGCCAACTTTGCGTCTCATTTGATTTCTGTTAAAGCTTTAGCTTCCCTTACGTATGAACCACTTAACATTAATTAAGTCCAATAGTGCCTGTCGTCGCTGGGATGCGGTGACCCACTAAAGGCAAACCAGATGTAGATCAAGCGCACAAGCTTGGTGAGATGGAGGGCAACCTCACGTGAGTACAATCCGCATCTCCTCAGTGATGGCCAAGCCAAACTCACCACGCTCGACGGCATCAACGTAGATCATGAGGAGATGAACTAACTGGATGGTGGAGTCCTCCTCCTCTTCCTCCTGCTATTGAGAGGCGGCGGCAATGATGGCCATCTGATGCGGTTGAGGAGGGAGAGACCCTCCGATCTCTCCATAGGGCATCTCGGGCAAATCCGATGCTTCCTTTTCCACTTCCAGCAGCCTTCCCCGAGGCATGCGGCCAAAGATGGAGATGATTAGGGGATTCACCAGGGAGAAGAGAAGCGATTCGTAGAACCTAGCAAGAAAGAAAAGAGTGCAGTAGAAGAACACGAGTGGAAGCTTAACCATCACTACTATAGAAAAGGACTATGGCAGTACATACTATGGCAATGATTTTTGAAATTGTTGCAATAGACTCTACGACAGTGGTTACAAAGAATCACTACCATAGGTCCGACCTATAGCAGTGGTTATGCCTAACCGCTGTCATAACCATTGCCATAGGTCCGCCGCTGCTATAGGTCGGACCTATGGTAGCGATTCTTTATAACTACTACCGTAGACTCAACCTATTACAGCGGTTAGACATAACCACTACGATATCTTTTTTTCATATTTTTACTCTAAATATTATATAATTTTAAAATTTAATGTCCATCTTCACCATTCATTATCTAAATAATTATCATTAGAGTATCGTCATAAAAGGCCACCTCGATCCGATGGTCCTAGCTTCATCGATTAGAAAAATTTGATTTGGACGACCACAAACGACGATGCGATGATCTGATAGATGGAGATCTTCGATGGATCCAAATCTGCAATGATAATTTCAATGATGTTTATAACATACTATTAAAGTTTCACTTCAATCGAATATCATTATCATGGTCAATTAGCATGGGATGATTTCGACCATTAAATAAAAAATGTGTGATCAAAGGACCAGATGGCGTCTGATTATGAGATAATTTTTTAGATAAATAATCTTGACTACTATTTTAATCATTTTTATGATGGTGATCATAAAATTTAAATTATTTTTATAAGAACTATTCACGTTAAGCAAATCTTGCAAAAGCACGAGCATAATTTCCAATGGAATTTAAGAATGGATATTAAACAATGTATAGTCTTGGATCGTTCTTAGATTTACTATTTAAATTTTATGATCACCATCATAAAAATAATTAAAATAGTAGCCAAGATCATTAATCTAAAAAGTTATCTCATAATCAGATGCCATCTGATCCTTTGATAACTTATTTTTGATTTAACAGTCGAAATAATCTCATGCTGAATTGACCATGATAATGATATCCAATTGAAGTAAAATTTTGATAGTATGCTACAAACATCATCAAAATCATCATTATAAATTTTTGAATCCATCAGAGATTTTCATCTATCAGACCATCGCATCATCATTCATGATCGTCGAAATCAAATTTTTCTAATCGATGAAGCAGGGCCATCGAATCGAGGCCGCTTTTTGTGATGACACTCTAATGATAATTATTTAGATAATGATCGATGAAGATGGATATTAAATTTTAAAATTATATAATATTTAGAGTAAAAATATGAAAAATTAATTTTCAATCTATGGTAGTTGTTACTGAAAATCACTGCCATAGATCTATAGCAGCAGTTTTATAATCATTGCTATAGACATATGGCAGCGATTTTCAATGACTGCTATCGTAGGTCTATGATAGTGGTTTGAAAATTGCTATCATAGGTTAAATTATTTTTGCCCCCGCCCCTAAATTATTTTTCCTCCATCGATTACACTCTCTCTCCCTCCTCTCCACCGTCGATGAGACCTCACCCCTTCCTTTCCTTCCCCGACCAACCCCTTCTCCTCCACTTCTTATTGGCTCCCTGGTACGCGCCGCCACCTCCTTTGCCTCCTATTGGCTCCCCGACTGGCACCGTCTCCACCCGCGCCTCCCCCTTCTTTTCCAGTCGGCGCCGCCACCTCCCCCTCCTCCTTTTCCTTCCCCGGCCTAGGCCCGCAGCTCCTCCACCAGGTAAACGTCTACAACCTATCCCCCTACCCCCGCTCCAGCTCCGCCCACAGCCCCACCCCTGGCCTCCCTATCACCGCGCCACCCCCTCCTCCTCCTTTCCTGGCCGGCTCGGTCACTGGCTCCGCCACCTCTCTTTCTCTCTTCTCTTTCCTCGGCCCAACCGCCTACCCCAACCCCTCCTTGCTCTCTCTCTCTCCTCTCTTCCCTCGGCCCAAGCCCCCTCCTCCCCTTTCTTCCCAGCCGACCAAATCGCTGGCTCCACCACCTCCTCTCTTCCCTCGGCCCAACCCCCTCTTCCTACTATATCTCTCTCTTTCTTCTTTCTCTCTCTCTCTCTCTCTCCTCTTTCTCTTTCTTTTTCTTCTCTCTTTCTAACTCACTATCTTCCTCA
This sequence comes from Cocos nucifera, assembly GCA_006176705.1. Taxonomy (NCBI): domain Eukaryota; kingdom Viridiplantae; phylum Streptophyta; class Magnoliopsida; order Arecales; family Arecaceae; genus Cocos; species Cocos nucifera. Next base: position 74,186 of record QRFJ01002368.1, read on the forward strand.
TTTTGCAGGTGATCTCTAGCACTGTCATCTTTTCCTAGTGCCATTGTCGGCGACCCCCTCTCTATAGTCATAGGTATGATTTTTTTTAAAAAAATTATAGTATTATTTATTTATCATTTATAATATTTAAAATAATATTTAATTATAATTTTATAATAAATATTATAAATATTTATTATAAAAATTATAATTATCCATCGATTATGGATCATGCTGGTGGATAAGAGAACTCCTATCGGCTGATTCTAGACCATGCCGGTTGATTCTGGGCTGGGCCATATCGTATCAATGGTCGTTGGTGTAGAATTTGGTTAACGCTGGATCGAGCTGGAGTGAAGGAGGATGGGGTCACCGTCGGTGACCTACAAAATAAAGTTTCATTCGAAGTCGATGGTGGTAGCTTCGATAGGATCCTCTGACAATCAAGTCAGTTCTTCTGATTAACAGAAATGGAGTGCTCAAGCAAGAGCTCGACAGAGTTTCAGAAAGAAGAAGAAAGCTTAGAGCTTAGAAAAAATATATCTAGAGGATCCCTTTTTATAGGCAGAGCTTATAGTGGATTGGTGGTGACAGTTGCAGCCGTCTGGTAGCAGGCCACTTGAGACCGTATGGGATTCGATATGGAGAAGGAGAGGCATCATCAGATTGATAGTGGCGGCCATATTGTCCGATCGTGGGCCGCATGAAACTTGTTACGGAGAGAATGGTGTCGCTAGACTGGTAGTGGCGGCCACGTCGTCTGGTGGAAGCATGCATTCGGAGTCTAACTACAAGAGTAATCCAGAATGAGATCGACTCCTGCAAGAATCTGACTGTAGGAGCAATCTGGAAGGAGGTCGGCTCTCGGAGGAGTTTGACTGTAGGAGCAATCTGGAAGAAGTTTGGCTCCTAAAGGAACTCGACTGCAGGAGCGATCCGAAAGGAGTTTGACTTTTGGAGAAATCTGACTACAGGAGTGGTCCGAAAGGAGTTCGACTTCTGAAGGAATTCGACTGTAGGAGCGATCCGAAAGGAGTTCAGCTCTTGAAAGAATCTGGCTGAAGGAGAATTTCAGAAGGAGTTTAGCTTTCGGAGGAGTCCGAACTACAGGAGCGATTCGAAAGGAGTTCGGCTCCCATAGGAGTCTGACTGGAGGAGGAGTCCGACTGGAGGAGCTCGATCACTAAGGAGTTCGATCGGGGCTCGATCACTGAGGAGTTCGATCAGCTGAAGGAGTTTGGCTAAGGCTCATCCGCTGAGGAGTTCGATTGGAGCTCAGCTGCTGAGGAGTTCGGTCGGCTGAAGGAGTTCGGCTAAGACTCGTCCACTGAGGAGTTCGATCGAGGCTCGACCGCTGAGGAGTTCAATCGACTGAAGAAGTTTGGCTAAGGCTCGTCTATTGAAGCTCTTTCTTGACTATCGGTTGCATTAGACTGAGCATCAAACTAGATTTCGATGGGAGCAGGGTTTATCCCCAATAATAGTCCCCCTACTCTCGAGTTTGAAATTTGAAGGAAGAAAGTACCAAAATAGGCGACTATCGAAGTTCTTTTTCGGACTCTGCATCCATTGAAGTTGAAGCTCGAGGGAGATCTTATCTTCAGCCAAAGTTGACATTGAAGTTGAGGCTCGGAGAATCCCATCTTCAGTCGAGGTCCAAGGAGATCTTGTCTTTTGTTGACATTGCGGTTGAAGCTCGGGGGAGATCCTATCTCCAGCCAAGGTTAAAGATGAAGTTGAGGCTTGGAGGAGATCTCATCTCCAAGCAAAATTGAAGTTGAAGTTGAGGCTCGAAAGAGATTTCATCTTCAGTCGAGGTTGAAGTTAAAGTTGAGGCTCAGGGAAGATCTCATCTCCTGTTGATGCAGACGTTGAAGCTCGGAGGAGATCCTATCTTCAGTCGAGATTGAAGTTGAAGTTGAGGCTCGGAAAAGATCTCATCTCCAGTCGAGGTTGATGGAGATTTCATCTTCAGTTGACATAGTAGCTCGGGAGAGATCTTATCTCCAGCAGCCGAGGTGGAAGGTTGAGCTTGGGGGAGATCTTATCTCTAGCAGCCAAGGTTGAAGGTTGAGCTTGGAGGAGATCTTATGTCTAGCAGCCAAGGTCGAAGATTGAGCTCGGGGAGATCTTATCTCCAACAGCCGAGGTTGAAGGAGATCTTATCTTTTATAGAAGCTTGGGAGAGATCTTATCTCCAGCCAAAGTTGACATTGAAGTTGAGGCTTGGGGGATCCCATCTCCAGTCGAGGTTCAGAAAAAATCTTATCTTTTGTTGACATTGCGGTTGAGGCTCGAAGGAGATCTCATCTCCAACCAAGGTTGAAGTTGAAGTTGAGGCTCGGAGGAGATCTCATCTCCAGTCGAGATTGAAGTTAAAGTTGAGGCTCGGGGGAGATCTCATCTCCAGCCAAGGTTGAAGGAGATCTCATCTCCTGTTGATGCAGACGTTGAAGCTCGAAGGAGATCCTATTTCTAATCGAGGTTGAAATTGAAGTTGAGGCTCGGAAGAGATCTCATCTCTAGCCGAGGTTGATGGAGATCTCATCTCCAGTTGACGTAGTAGCTCGGGGAAGATCTTATCTCCAGCAGTCAAGGTGGAAGGTTGAGCTCGGAGGAGATCTTATCTCCAGCAATCGAGGTCGAAGGTTGAGCTCGGGGAGATCTTATCTCCAGCAGTTGAGGTTGAAGGAGATCTTATCTTTTGTAGAAGCTCAAGGGAGATCTTATCTCTAGCAGTCGAGGTTGAAGGTTGAGCTCAGAGGAGATCTTATCTCCTGCAGTCGAGGTTGAAGGAGATCTTATCTCCTACAGAAGCTCGGAGGAGAACTTATCTCCAGCAGCCGAGGTTGAAGGTTGAGCTCAGAGGAGATCTTATCTCCAGTAGCCGAGGTTGAAGGTTGAGCTCGACGAAGATCTTATCTCCAGCAGTCGAGGTTGAAGGTTGGGGTTAGGAAAGATCTTATCTCCAGCAACTGAGGTTGAAGAAGATCTTATCTCCTATAGAAGCTCAGGAGAGATCTTATCTCCAGCAGCCGAGGTTGAAAGAGATCTTTATCTCCTCTTGAAGCTTGAAAGAGATCTTATCTCCAGCAGCCGAGATTGAAGGTTGAGCTCGGAGGAGATCTTATCTTCAGCAGCCGAGGTTGAAGAAGATTTTATCTCCTATTGACGAAGATTTTGAAGCTCGGGTTTTGACTTTGCTCACGTTAGGACGAGGTTCTCCTCCTATTCCTAATGGACTGTGGGGGCACATAAGGGCCATTGTCAGGGCCTCTCCTCCTATCTCATCTAAAATGAATGAGGCTTTCAACTTTGTTCGCATTAGGATGAGGTTCTCCTTTTATTCCTAATGGACTATGGGGGCACATAAGGGCCATTATCAGGCCCTCTCCCTCCATCTCATCTAAAATGAATGAGATCTTTGACTTTGCTCGCATTAGGATGAGGTTCTCCTCCTGTTTCTAACGAACTGTGGAGGCACATAAGGGCCGTTGTCAGGGTCTCTCTTTTCATCTCGTCTAAAATGAATGAGGCCTTCAACTTTGCTCGCATTAGGACGAAGTTCTCCTCCTATTTCTAATGGACTGTGGGGGCACATAAGGGCCATTATCAGGGCCTCTCCCTCCATCTCATCTGTAATGAACAAGACCTTCGACTTTACTCATGCTAGGATGAGGTTCTCCTCCTATTTCTAATACGGTCACTTTTATTTACGGCAGTACATTCCAAAATTCTTCGAGTCTCAAGGTCATGGGAGCGTTGTTCCTCCGCACTTTTCAGGCGGTAAGTTCCGGATCTGATGACCTCCTCTATTTTATGTTGGCCTTCTCAATTTGGAGCAAGCTTCTCTTGGCTTTGACCCTAGGAGATGATAGCCCACCGAAGCATCAAGCCCCTAGAGATAGTGTCAATGATGTTGAAAGGCGACCGATCTCCTTATTGTTCCTCCCTCATTGATGGTTCTAGCTGCGATAGCACCATTGGCTTGCTTCAGGCCGATGTACGTGGTACATTAAGGAGGGCGTAGTTGAGAAATCTCTTGGGGGAGAACTTCATGTCCTTTTATCAGAGCTTCCTTGATGACGAGTTTGAGAAGAAGTTCGACCTCGCTTGCACTCGGGGGGAGCCCGTGAGCATGGTCGAGCTTCATCCGACCCTTCCGTGAAACCTCCTGAGGGAGAACTTCGTCCCCTTTTGTCAGAGCTTTCTCGACGACGAGCTTGAGAAGGAGTTCAATCTCGCTCACTCGAAGGAAGCCCGTGAGCATGGCTGAGCTTCATCCGGCCCTCCCATGAAACCTCCTGGGGGAGAACTTCATCCCCTTTTGTCGAGACTTTCTTGACGATGAGCTTGAGAAGGAGTTCGGCCTTGCTTGCGCTCGGGGGGGAGCCCATGAGCATGGCCGAACTTCCTTCCATCCTCCTGCGAAGCCTCCTGGGGGAGAACTTCGTGCTCTTTTATCGAAGCTTCCTTGATGATGAGCTCGAGAAGAAATTCGACCTCGCTTGCACTCAGGAAGAGCCCGTGAGCATGGCCGAGCTTCATCCGGCCCTCCTGTAAAGCCTCCTGGGGGAGAACTTTGTGCCCTTTGTTTCTCCTTCCTAAGGGCAACGGGTATGCTAGGCCAAATGCTCTTTCTTGGAATCAATTTTCGACATCCTGATGGTGGATTTTCTAATGGAGTCACCGTCGGAGGCTACTGCATGGCCTGCACCATCTCGATGAAGCCCTGAACCCACTGCATCAGTAGGTTGAACTACTCCGAATCTACCATGACCGTCGGTGGAGGTGGAGGTTGAAGTACCAATGATGGAGCAGGAGTGGATGGATCCGACTTAGATCTGGCGATAGATGCGGTAGATCTCTGGATGGTTGCCTTCTTTTGAGGTATTTCTTAGGATCGAGGAAGAATGGAGATGAACCTCAGAGAAGGAGGTTGGTAGGGTTGGCTGAGCACTCCTTTAAGAATAAGAGTATCTTAAAGACAGAGGCTCTTCTTCTAGTGCTAATTCTATTGGTGCAGAATTTGGTTGATATTGGATTGAGCTGGAGTGGAGGAGGATGGGGTCACCATCGATGATCTGCAAAATAAAATTCCATCCAGAGTCGGTAGTGGTAGCTCCGATAGGATCCTACAATGATCAAGTCAACTCTTCTGGCCAACAAAAATGGAGTGCTTAGGCGAGAGCTTGACAGAGTTTTGGGAAGGAGAAGAGAGCTTAGAGCTTAGAGAAAATATATATGAAGGATCTCTTTTTATAGGTAGAACTTATAGTGGATTGATGGTGATAGCTACAGCCGTCTGGTAGTGGATCGCTCGAGGCCGTATGGAGTTTGATATGGAGGAGAGGCATCGTCAGATGGATAGTGATGGCCATGTCATCCGATCGTGGGCTGCATGGAGCTTGCTATGGAGAGAATGGTATCGCCAGACTGATAGTGGCGGCCACGTCATCTAGTGGAAGCATGCGTTCAGGGTTTGACTGCAAGAATAATTCGGAATGAGGTCGGCTCCTATAGAAACTCGACTGTAGGAGCAATCCAAAAGGAGGTCGACTCTCGGAGGAGTCTGACTGCAGGAGTGATCTGAAAGGAGTTCGGCTCCTGACGGAATTCGACTATAGGAGCGATTCGGAAGAAGTTTGGCTTCTAAAAGAATCTGACTGAAGAAGAATTTCAGAAGGAGTTTGGCTCTCAGAGAAGTTCGAACTATAGGAGCGATCCGGAAGAAGTTTAGCTCTCATAGGAGTTCGACTGAAGGAGTTAGGGAGTTTGACTTCCGTAGGAGTCCGACTGAAGAAAGAGTTCGACTGAAGGAGCTCGACCACTAAGGAGTTCGACTGAAGCTCGATCGTTGAGGAGTTCGATCGATTGAAGGAGTTTGGCTAAGGCTCGTCCGCTGAGAAGTTCGATCGGAACTCGGCCACTGAGAAGTTCAGCCAACTGAAGGAGTTTGGCTAAGGCTCATCCGCTGAGGAGTTTGATCGAAGCTCGACCACTGAGGAGTTCGGTCGACTGAAGAAGTTCGGTTAAGGCTCGTCTGCTAAAGCTCTTTCATGACTACTGGTTGCATTAGGCTGAGCATCAAATTGAACTTCGATGGGAGCGGGGTTTATCCCCAACAGTGGTTGTGGATGGCCTTGGACCATGTCGTGTCGGTAATTATGGATGGCCTTTGAGCCATGTCGGTCGATAAGAAAATCTCCACCAGCGGGTTCTGGACCGTGTCGGCAATCGTGGGCCATGTCGATGGATAAGAAAACTCTTGCCGACTAGTTCTAGACCGTGCTGGTGGGTTCTGGGCTAGGCCATGTTGTGTTGATGTTCGTGGATGGCCTTGGACCGTATTGTGTCAGTGGCCTTAGGTCATGTCGTGTCGATGGCTGTGGACGGCCCTTGGACCATGTTGGTCGATAAGAAAATCCTCGTTGATGGGTTCTGGACCGTGTCTGCGGTCGTGAGCTATGTTGGTCGCTTAGAAAACCCTCACCCCCGTCGGCAAGTTTTGGATCGTACCGACAGTCTCGTGCCTTAAGATAATAGATTATTTACTTACTGCTTGTTTACTTATCCCATGACTCTCAGCCTTGAATCATGAAAACATAAATAAATCAACTTACTGCTTTGCTGAATGCTGCCTTATGATGATATCAAGAATCCGCAAAGCTTCTTGATAGTTTTCTGTGTCTTAATACACATGTAAATATATAATATAGTAATGCAATATTTACTTCTTGGTTTTAGTACAAGCCAAGAAAAAGTTTCTAAAAAAAATTTTCTGGGTGTTTATTTCTTGTTGCTTTTGTTTATTGCATTGCATGACAATAAACCTATCAATTGATTAGTATACATAATCTTCAGCATTCGTACATTTATATGTAATTGTATGGATGGAAGAATTATGTACAAGGATCAATTGATTGTCCAATTTGGATAGTTTGAGAATTGCAAATAATTCTATAGATAATTTCAGTAATCAAATGGTATGCTAAGGATTTCGAATGAAATTTTGGATAGTATTTTTTTTTTATTCTCGCTACATAGGAGAACTAAGGAGAAATACTGCCAAAATTTTATTCGATCCCTGTTGCATATCATTTGATTACTGTAATGAACCTATAGAATTAATATAATTTCTGAATGGGATAGGACCTATCTTTACCTATTAGTTGGTGATATGATGCATTTATTGCATATCTAAAAATGATATTTAATGTGAGTTCCACACATGATATTTATTTCAATTCCTATTTATGATGCATTTTTTATTTATAATGCATATTTATTTATAATGCATTAGTATATATTATAAGTTTTATGCATGATTTAATTGCAGTATCACTAATTTTTATAATGGATAAGGAGTGGATGAAGTTTAGTAGGATCCCATCAGAATAAAAGGATGGACTTCAAAAATTTCTTAATTTTGCTATAGAAAAATTTGGAGACCATGAACTTATCCAACGTCCTTATAAAAAATGTATGGATGGGTCGTGGCTACCTTATCAAGATGTAAATGATTACCTCACTATTTATAGCTTTAAATCCGATTATAAAATTTATTGGGATCAATATGGTGAGGGCATGCTGCAAGGAGGCGATCAACATGATGGGAGAGTAAAACAAATGGTTCATGATATTTTTCTATTTGTTGGCCATAATGACGGTGCATCTACATCCATGCTTGATCCTATGGTTGATAGAATGACAAACAATGAGGATATGAAAAAGGTCCGCAAGTTGATAGAGGATGCTAATATTCCATTATATCCCGAATATGAAAAGATGGTGAAGCTTGAGTTCTTAATCTGGTTGTACCATACAAAATGCTCTAATAGGTTCAGTAATAATAAAGTGAACTGCATACTAGAGCTTTTGGGAGACATTCTTCCGAAAAATGCATAAATCTCGAAGAATAATTATGAGACATCGAAGATTATTAAATAGTTGGGCTTTACTTATACCAAGATACATGCATGTCCTAATGATTGCATGCTCTACTGAGAGGGGGATGCAAACCGAAATGAGTGCACGAGATGCGGCGTATCAAGATGAAAAGAGAATAAAGATGGCACATTTACCCATGTACCTTAAAAGTTGATATGGTACTTTTCTTTGATTCTAAGACTATAAAAGTAGTTGATGTCAGCAAGGACATCGAAGAACATGAGATGGCATGAAGAGGATCGAATAAAAGATGACGCATTGAGGCATCCAGCCAATGGAAAGGTATGGTAGAAGTTTAATGAAATATATTTCGATTTCATATAAGAGATACGTAATATGAGGTTGGGCTTGTCATGCGATAGTTTCAATCCGTTCAAGCATATGAATACCGTCCACAGTATATGACTAGTATTTATTCATGTTTACAACTTTCCATCGTGGATATGTATGAAAATTTTTTTTGCTTTCATGACAGTGCTCATTCTTGGATCGATGGAGGTAGGTAATGACATTGATGTCTATTTGTAGCCTCTTATTGCCGAGCTAAAATAGTTGTGGAGCATTCAAGGTGTTCCAACTTTTGATGCTTTGCTGAATGAGTCATTCTCCATGCACGCAACACTTTTGTGGATAATAAATGATTTTTCAACCTATGCCCTAATATCGGGTTGGAGCATAAAAGGTGAGCTAGCATGCTCGATTTATAAAAAAAATATCCGATCTAGAAGGTTGACACATTGAAGGAGCTTTAGCTATATGGGGCATCAACGTTTCCTCCATCAAAATCATCCATATAGAAGGGATGCATGCTTCTTCGATGGTACTATTAAAGAAGGTGAGGCACCTAGTCGAATGTCTGAGAGTGAAGTACCAAAAGAATTGGATGGTCTCAGTGTTGAATTTAAGAAAGATAATTCAATTGATGGTAAAAAGAGAAAGCATCGATCAACGAAAGATGACACATATTTTAATTGAAGAAAAAAGAACATCTTCTTTGATTTACCATATTGGGAGACAAACTTATTATACCACTGCTTAGATATAATGCATATTGAAAAGAATGTATGCAAGCTCCTATTGACAACAATCTTGAATATCAAAGATAAGACCAAAGATGACTTAAATTTTTGATTTGACTTAAAAGAATGTGGTATTAGGATATCACTCCATCCGGAGCCAGCAGGGGGGATAGTGGAGACTCCCTCATGCATGCTATGTTATGAATGCCTCCGAATGGTCCACATTTCTTCGTGTGTTAGAGAACATAAAAATCCTAAATGGATACTCAAGCAACATATCAAAGCATGTAAATAGTAAGGATGTCAAACTTGGGAGATTGAAGACTCATGATTATCATGTGCTGATGCAGGAATTGATCCCAATAGCTATTCACTGTGTGTTGCTAAAAAATGTCAGAATGACTGTTATTTATCTTTACAATTTTTACAGAGATATTTGTGCAAAGAGGTTGCTTAAGAAAGACATGAAGAAAATAAAGACAAAGGCGGTAACTATATTATGTGATCTGGAGAAGATATTTTCACCATCATTTTTTATGGTTATGATGCATCTCACCTTGCACCTTGCAGAAAAAGTTACACTTGGAGGCTCAGTGTTCTATCGATGGATGTATCCTACCAAGAGGAATATTCAAACTCTGAAATCTTAAGTAAGAAATATGAATCGACTAGAGGGATCCATAGCAGAAGATTATTTGGATCAAGAGTGTATGGATTTTTGTACCATGTACTTAAACAACCTTGAGACATATCGTAATCGGCCAATGAGGAATCAAAATGATAAGTATGAGCCAATTGAGTCTACATTTGAGTCCATTTCACAGTCAGATGGACTTTCCACTTCATACTGCCTCACTGATTTGATCATTAAGGAAAGAGATAAGGTGCACTACTACATGCTCTTCAATTGTGATGTTATTGAGCCGTACATAAGGTAAGTCACTCAGCCCTATTTATTTCATAACAATTAAAAAAATATCTAATTATACCTAAATTTATTTTTTGTGCATGCAGTAAACATAAGGAGGTCATAAGAGTAAAATACGATACTCTAAGTATGTAGGAGAAAGAGAAAATACACACCAAAAAATTTTTTAAATAGTTCAAAGATCATGTAAGTGATTATATATTCTTGTCTTATATAATTTATTTAAACATATTTACTAATTAGGTGTCATCTTCTTAATTAGGTGTGGAGATTATCGTTCGGTGATGTGAGTCTTGAAGTGCATGCTCTTTCAATGGACCCTAATCGTACCATGTGTGAGTATAAATAGCTCAGCATTAATGGCTACAGGTTTAACATTCACAGCAAGTCTATAAACATGGCAACATAAAATATTGGCGTGATGTTGAGCGCCACCACTGGATGTTATACTAGCTTGAGAAATTCACACCCTCGTACAGAAAATTTGAACTATTATGGCATGATGGAGAAGATAGTCATCTTGGACCATTATTCTAAAAGAAGGATTGCGTTGATGAAGTGTAATTAGTTTGACATCTTATCATAGTCAGGAATGAAGACTGATGAGTGTAGTTTTACTCTCATTAATATGCAACACCATCTCCACACTGAAGAACCATATATACTTGCCTTCCAAGCTAGTCAAGTCTTCTACATTAGTGATCCCTTGGAGCCTCAACGGGATGTTGTTGTGAGGATGGTGCCTAGGCATATCTTTGATGACACCGAAGTTGATGATGATGTTGGACCATGCATGCAAAATGCTTCTCTAGGAAAAACTTACTTAGTACTGTCGAGATCCTAGATACATTTGTCAGGAGCGATGGTGATGTTCATATTATAGATGCCACTAGGTGATGACTTCAATATTCTGGTATATATATTAGAGTTTATTTATTGATGCTATACTAATATTGTTGTTTAACATGTTATATTGGTTAATGTTCATTAACGTTGCATGTCACGATGGCACCGAAACGTCATCTAGCTTTCACCCCCATCTCTCGACGGATTACGCAGAGCTTGGCATCTAAGGAGCAGTCGGAGCATACTTCATCTTCCTTTGCATCGACTGCTCAGGGACCATCAATATTTATTCTACCACCGACATCTACTCCACTGTCGGCATCTACTCCATCAACATCTAAGCCTCCACCGTCAGCCACATCTCCGACACATGCTTTGACACAAGCATCTGATTGTACATTTTTATTATATTATTTATTATTTTTTTATATAGTATTTATATACTTATATATTTGCATAACGTATTTTTATTACAGGTGCATCATTCAGTAGAATATTTTACAGTCTCACATGCATGCACATGTGTGGAACCGCTAGCATCAGGTGATGGTGCACTATGATGCGGAGGGAAGGCCAGTAGAAGAGACCACACGAAAGATGCATTTTTTTTTTGGAGTGCTTGTGAGGTAGTCCGACATCATTCTGGTATTGTCTATAGACTAGCGATTGATGGATGCTGGTGTTAGAAATCGAGTGTGGGAGGAGATATGGATAAGAGTATCCTAATTATATATATGCATTTGATATATTTATACTTTGTTTGATTAGAATAATTTGGTAACTAACTTTTGATAACTTTGTGTAGAAGAGATACGACTTTTCAGATTATAAGAGAGCTCGAGATGCTCGACTGAAAAAGATTGAAGAGTTGTACAGGGGCTATAAAGTCAAGCTCCATAGAGGATGGCTTAAGCACCGATGAGACACTCCAGAGGAGCTTGTTCCTTAGATACAGGACTATCCCCCGAGTCAGTGGGAGGGGATAGTTAGATATAGAGAAGCCAGAAGTTTAAGATAAAATTTCTAACTTCTAAATTTTTTAATATGCTTAAAATTATATTTAAATATTTTTTAAATAATTATTATTTATTTGAATACTTATTATAATACCTTCCATCAGAACTAAAAGAATAAGGTAGCCCAGGAGTACACGCACACTCTAGGTCATAAGTTTATCGTCAGTCGTGTGCATAGAGAGGTAATAAATTCTGAATCTTACTAGATAAATTAAATTAATATTTTTTTTATATTTTTAATAAACTAATTCATTATTATAGCTGATGAGAGATGGAGTGATGTCTAGCCATAGCGAGATCTTTTGATCCAGCTGTATGGACAAGAAGGGTAGACCAATGAATGTCATGATCAAAAAATTTTTTTGTAAGTAATAAATATATTAGTATATATTATCAGTATTATAGCATTTCTTATAAAATTTTATTTAAATTTATAATTATAGAAAAAATTAGATTTACTCAAAAGCGAGGGCCCGGACACCTCTGGCCCCCATGACCATCTGTCTTAAGTCTTAAAGCCTGAGCACTCTGAAAGGATTCGATGCAGGCCTGGATATATGCCGATGAGTTACAGATCTGAGACGAGCATCTCTTCACATGCTTTTGGTATCGTCAGTTGGGAGTAGCTTAAGGAGACTTTAGCGCAGGCAGCTCAGGCTATGGTGCAGGTAGATCAGGCTATGGTGCGAGCTACTCATGTTGAGGAGCGCACATCTCATCTGGAGGGCATCCTGAGTGCCATGATGACGAGGCTCAACTCACATTTTGGAGCAGACTTTGTGGGTCTTGGGAACATGTTGGTCGACGTTTCAGTGTTGGAAAATATATCCTAAAGCCAATCATCTAGGTTGTAGATGGTTGAGCTAAATATAATTATACTTGAATTATTAATAAATAAAATTATTATTTTGATATTTTATCATTCTTGTATATCTTCCTGTAATGAACTCTCATGTGATGAAGTTCATAGGACTATTTAGACTCGATAAAGGAGGATTTATCGTTTAGTCCTTAAAACCAGTTCATGACCAAATGATTCATTATTATCCAAGATGACAACGTATCGAATGTAGGTCATTGTATGCCATAAGTATTGGTTATCCTCTTAACCAAAAAGTATGAAGATACTGTTATGACATGCATATGAAGTGTAGGGGTACATTTTACTGAATGTGATCCAACTGCGGAGCTCTCTACTATTAAGAGTTGCTCGCGAAGGATATGGATATAAGTGTTCCTTAGACCCAAGACCACCATGGTGACTTGCAAGCAACTTACTACACTTAAGTATCGGACTATCTGAATTTCTAATTTAGTGATGGAAGTTTACTAGGTACAGTCAAGTACTTGTAAAGTCGATGCAAGAATCAAGATGAAATTGATCCCTCCAAGTATTGGAGCAAGTGGATCACTATATTTCAATTTAACAAACCCTCGGTTGGGATGGTCCATGTGATGGACACTGAATTTTGAAGTATACTATGGATGAATTTTAGGATTGACAGCAAATTCTAGATCGTTCTTTGAGCATCGAGATTAAGGGGATGAATTATACGATAACCATATGTCACAGGTTCATCATTGTTGCGTTGCGACTTTTCAATCTATTCGAACATCGGGTACCATTGCTAGATGGTCACATTGATTGGTACAAAAAATTAGTTCTTATACTATCAGCTTAGGATTCGAACCTATGGGATCACACACATAAGGAGTTCCTACCGGATCTAATGGCTGATCAAGAGTCCTAATGACCTAGGGCACTATGGTCAAGATCCCACTGGATAGGGACTCTAAGACCAAGAGTCCCAGTGAACTGAAACTCTGAGTTCTACTTATCTGGGACTCTTTGATTAAGAGTTTCATTGGTCTGAAACTCTATGATCATGAGTTTCATTTGTTTGGGATACTAGGTTAAAAAGTTCCACTAGTTTAGAACTCTTCAAGAGTTTCATATTGATGGGACTCTATTATCCAGACATCCATTCGATTGAAACTCTATATTTATTAGAGGATTAATTAGTAATTTAATTACTAATTAGCTTAATTTAATGGAGTGATGAGGATTCAATCAAGTTCGATCAAATTGGATTCGATTGAGTTTGACTCGATCAAGTCATGAGATGACCTAATCGCTATGGAAGATTTGATCCTGATTTGATCAGGATCTGAACCTAATTAATTTTTAATTTAATTAAAAATTAATTGACTTAGATTAAGTCTAATTTAGTTGGATTTAATTTGATTTAATTGATTTAAATTAATTGATTTGGTTGAAACCAATTTGGACCAAGTCAAATAAAATTTGAATTCAAACTCTCCCTAGTGCCCACCATATTTGACTTTTCCACCTTGATCCATGCCCCATCTAAAATTTTTGCATGAGATTTCTCACATAGAAATGGTTGTTCACCCCTCCTCTCTTCTGCCTTTGATCTGGTCCAAGTGTTGGATCAAATCAAATTTTGTTGAATTTTGAATTCAAAGAGGTTGGTAGAAACCTCCAAACTCCCTCTCTTCTTTATCCAAATCCCACGCCCCCTTTGGATTTTTTCACGCACATTTTTGTGCATTATTAGAGTGGACATGTAGAAGGAAAGTCCTTCTACACATCAAACACCTTGGAGTGGGTGCTGGAAGTTGATGAGGCTTCCACTTGAATCTGGAAGTTGATGAGGCTTCCACTTGAATTTTGAATTCAAGTGGAAACCACCCTATCTCATCCACACAGCTTTCACACTTTAGTCTCCCATTTAAAGTCTGAATTTTTATGTGGGCATGCATGAGTTTTCATGAGAAAGCTAAGAGTGATGGGAAAGGTTTCTTAGAGAGAGAAAATTAGAGTGGGGTGCATCCATCTGGGGTGGAAAAGTCAAACAAGGGTTTCCTTCGCCAGATTTCTTTTCTTATGCTTTTCCTTTTTTGTTTCTCTTTAGACACCCATTCATATTTTTTTTAGGAGTGGGTGTATGGTAGATAGGAGTATCCTTCTCTCATAGAAATTTGTTTCATGGGAAAATTCCAAAGAGAGAGGGCGTGAGAGAGTTTTCGGTCGTTAGGGTTTTCAGTGACTGCAAAACCCTAGAGTTGGGACTCTAGGTTCGGATGGAGAGATCGAGTGGTATGAGCATTGGATCGCTACCAAATTTGAAACACCATCTCATCATCCTTCGAAAAGCAAATTCTAATTTTTTAGAGCATTTGGGAGATCAGAAAGAAGATGATTGATTGGATCGATTATGATCAACCGTTGAAGGCCCCGATAAGGAGCTAGCACTCCGATGGAGCTGATCGAGATCAGGAGCTCCGTGTGAACTATCCATACAAGTTGGATGAGCGTATGACTAGAGCATGATGCCAGAGCATCTTTTGATAGATTCAGATCATGGAGATCATCTATCCGTACAAAGATATTGAGTTCTGAACTCAAATCAATCAGCAAATATGATTTGCTGATCGATTGCATTTAAATTTTAAATTATATATTAGCATGTCTAGATCCTGAGTAGGATAATTAATTAGATCAATGCATGCTATAGAATTAATATTAAATTAATTTTAGCTTTTGCTGCTATAAATTTTTAAAAAAATTTTGAATTACATGCTATAAACCCTACTCAATGTCCTACATCTAGCTCCAACCCCTCCAGCTCCAGCTCCTTCAGCTCCGACTTAACCTCCAGCTCCTCTAGCTTGTGCTCCATCTTCCGGTGATGACGACGATACAGATTTAAAATACTTTTGATATATTTTTTTTTAAAAATATGATAATAAATTTTATTCGACAATAAAATTTGAGCATTTCAAAAATATTCTTATATTTATAATATTTTTTTATATTTTTTATTGTGTTATATATCTTTGTATTTATCAGGTAAAATATATAAAAATTTAATTTTTTTTAATTTTTTATTATTCAAATGCTATGACAGCGGTTGCAAAATCGTTGCCGTAGGCATGCCAAGTAAGGTTGTAAGTTACGTGCCAATCGCTACCATTCACCTATGGCAGCGATTATGAAATCACTGCATTAGATCTATAGCAGCGGTTATGCAATCGCTGTAATAGAAGCTATGGCAGCATTTAAAAAATCGCTATCATAGCTCAACCTATGGCAGCGGTTACAGAATCGCTGCCATAGGATATGTATTGCAGCGGTTCTCATAACTGTTACAATAATCACTACTATAGACCTACGGCGACGGTCGTAGTGGCAACGGTTATATAATCATTGCCATAGTCTATGGCAACGATTTTTTAAGCTACGATAATGGTTACGAACCACTGTCGTAGTCCAATTTTGTAGTAGTGCATAACCCTCGCCAAGCCCCCCACAGCATCCTCCCCTTGCTCGCCATCATGAGAGAGATATGCGGCGATCATGATTGGAGACAGTGGGGAGACCCCATTGGACTCGGAGGGTTTTCAAAACAAACGTCCGATTATTTGGAAGACAGCTGCAACTCGGCACAGACAAGGACACCAGAAGCTAGAAATGGCAATCCAATAAAATTTTTTTGATGCGGAGGTGTTACTTCTTCATGTTGCATGGTAGAGCGATCTCCTTTTTCAGTAACATTATCTGGAAATCTCCGATTCCGGAGAAGGTTAAAATCTTTAATTGGTTATGCTATCAGAATAGGATGCTTACGGCAGAGATCTTGCAAAAGAAATGTGTACGGGGCCCATTGGCTTGTCCCTGTGTTCACTTAGAAACTCTAGATCATTTAATGATGAGCTATGAGTATTCCAGGAAGATATGGTCCTCACTCACTCATTTCTTCAATGCTAACCAGCTTCCTAATACCATTTATGAGTTATGACACTTATGGAGATCAACAATAGGGGATTCAGAATGGGGAAAAGCTTGGGAAACAGTTCTAGCAGTGGGATTTTGGTGTATTTGGAAAGAAAGGAATGGCCGGGTTTTCAAATTTGAAGCTTACTCTTCCTGGGTCATCTCCAATCGGATTGCACGCTTGTTTTCTGCCTGGACCATTAACGCCTGAAGCCATGCTATACAAGAGATGAGGAGGCAATTTCAGTCTAAAATCTTGGCTACTCTCTCTACTTCTTAAAGCTCTTATGGTAATACCAACACTTTGCTTCAGGTCACATCTTAGGACCATTATCTTTCCAGACCATCTTGAGACCCGTCTTCAGATCAGTGAATAGTCCATAATGTATGTTTATGTAAATGACTCTTCAGGGCAGGAAGGGAAGCTTCTTATGTGTAAAGGCCTAGGCTCTGCTCATGAGCTAAAAACACCCCACTCCGTGTATGCTTCCCCAACTTGCTTTTATCTCTTGTAATATTAAATATTATAAATACAGTAAATCTGGTGGATGTCTCTTACTTCCTCCGTTTCTTCAAAAAAAAAACAAATGTCCGATTAAAGGAATCGAAGGATTCAAGAGTACAAAGGACGGGTTGACGTCCCTGATTTTGTTTACCATGGTCACCAATGGAATCGGTTTTTTTTATTTCAAAGAAAACGAGTCTTATTATGGATTTATATGCGGGGCATTAAATGGAGTGGCATTTGGTGGTGGCTGAAATAAGACATTTATCTTTTCATTTATCTGACCCAGACTTGAAATAAGTTAGATATGTATCAAGGTGTGGATCCGGCCATGTTTTGGCAATTGGGGAGGCTGGAAGGAGCCCCGACGGCCGATGAGAAGGGGCGAGCTTGGAGAGCATGAAGTCGAACTAGACAATGAGATCAGAGGGGTTGTAGTGGATGGTCTCGATGGCTGCAAGATAATCAATAGGGGCCCTGCTGATGGCTGACTCCAGCAGCTTAAATAAAACAATACTCTATGGAGGAGTATTATGGTGTTGCCAACTCAGCTTCTCAAATAAGTTTTGTTGTGCCATGTGTATCTCAAAAAGAATGCCTAACACCTAACGCTAGAAGGTACCATTCCTATTGGTCCGCCTGTCAAAAAAAAAAAAGAAAAACAGCGATGGCGAGAGAAAGAGAGAGAAGAGCATGGAGGTTCATGGAGTGGAGGCAGATCAGATCTTTTGAGTTTTAAGGGAGGGAAGGGATGTTTACCTTGCCAATGAAGGTGGAGTAGCCACCGAGCTTGGTGATGGCAGTGGCAACATTGGCCGGAGTGTTATCGAGCGCCTTCACGAACCCATCGGACTTCGCTAGCAACACCTCGATGATGTCCGGCAAGAAGTCAATCAGCATCTCCCCGAACGACACCACCAGCGGCGCTCCCTCCGATCTGCTCGCCCGATCCTTTGGCATCTCCTTTCTACTCGATTTCAATCCTAAACAAGGCCACAAGAACAAAGGAATAGCAACCAAAGAGAAATAGAGGAAGGAGAGAAGACAAGGTCACGAAAGGTGGGTCTATATATAATACAGAGGAGGAAAGGAGAGAGGGATGGAAGGATTTATTTATGAAGTTATCACTAATTAAAATCTAATTAATTTTGACATATAAGTCTCAGAGATTTTTTTCTATTATTTATTATCTTCATTCTCGATACTTTTATGCTATCTTTTTCTCCTATTTTTTATTATATATAAAACAATACTCTGTGTGTCACTCATTTGTAGGTGTTCTCCTTTTAGGACTTCAAGATTTTTTCTCTGAAGATTGGATGTTGAGTTGGGGTTTGGCATTTCGAAGGAATTCTTTCATCTTTGCGATGGTTTTGATTAACTTGATTGGTGTAAAGGTGATGACTTTAATAGAGCCTGAGCGGAGACGATTGCTTCAATGGTCTATATAAATATTTGATGTTTCTTATAACAATTCACTTAGAAATAAATTTCTTATTGCTTCTATAGGATGAGCTTTTCTTTTTCTGTTGGTCGATGATTAGATCATTTAAACTGTGGTGTATCCGTGTTTCCATATTTGCATATATGTTAAACTCAAAGGGCCAAGCGAAGGAGGGATGGCCAAGATGGGAGATGTTGGCGGCGACAAGAAGGGGGCCGGGTAGGAGGCAAAGGAGGAGAAAGAAGGGGTAGTGGTGGTGCCGAGGGGTGGTGGTACTAGTAGGGACATTGGGGGGTGCAATCGAGAATGTCGTTTGCCAAGAGAGAAGGGAAGCAGTGGTGGAGTGGCAGGGGTGGGGTGGCACCGACGGGCATGAAGAAAGTAGACAAGAAGAGAAGGAGCGGAGGTGCAATCGGGATCGGCATTTACCGAAAAAGAATGAGAGCCATGTGGGGTGGCATAAACGGATGCGGAGAAGGTATAAAAATAGGAAGAAAGAAAAAAAATAATAAAATATTATTTTATAAAATAATAAATAAATAATATATATAATAAATAAATAAATGAAATAAAAATATTTAAAAAATTAAAAAATATTTATTATAAATATTTATTATTTAAAAAATTTAATAATTATAGATCATAATTATCTGTCCTGCATGATGCGTGTGTCTCCGACTAGTTCTTCTCATATTTTCATCTTACCTCGCATTCACACATGCTTCCACTCCACCTCTCTCATCTATGGTTCGAGACAGCAACGATGCCACCATTTCAACATGGTGGCTTGTTGTACAATAGATCTCCTACTAACCAAGCGGATAGTCCATTTTTCCTGCACTCCTCTAACACCCTAGAGATAGTTTTGATCACCAATCTTCTCAATGGTGAAAATTTTCTGACTTGTTGTCATACAAGAAATGGCACTGGAAGCTAAGAATGAAATGAGCTTTGTTGATGGTTCTCTTCCCAAGTCTATGCCTATCAACCCTCTATTCCATGCTTGGAAACATGCCAATAATATGGTACTTTCTTTGTTAGATAATTTTATACTTTTGTATCTGGATCATGCTCCAATATTCATGCAAAATCAAAATAAATCACACCTTATGCCATCGTCTCACTAATACGATGATTACATAGCCCGCAGAGCATCTGATCTTCTTTTACAGATGGCTAATCTTCTCTCTCCTCATCCTTCCTTTTAATATGAATGATCGATAGAAATCATCACACCCTCCTAAGAGTTGGAGAAAAGGGATCAGGTCACCTCTATTTATACCTGCACTTATCTTGTTCCATCAAAAGACTTATTCATTATTAGAGTTGAAATTTTAGTTTAAGTCTTATCAGGAATATGACTCTTTAATTAATTGAGCTCAGTGTAATTGATTCAGAACTTGATCCAATGAGTTAGACCTAACAAAGTGACAATTAGGCTATATTAGGAGCCAAATCCAATATTTTTCCACTTGGCCAATATTATCACTTAAAATTAACTCTTTGATTTTTCTAAAATATTTCAAAATAAATAAAAAATATTTTAAATTTTTTAAAATAATAATTTTGAATCAAAATTTTAAAATTGACCTAATAAGTATGCACTCATTTTTTAAAATTTATCCAATTATTTATTCCTTGAAACATCTTTTATATTTTGATTAAGTAAAAATCATTAATGCAGATCATGATAGTTATACATCTCAATTGACATACTTTCTTTCATATATTATGATAAAAATAATTTTTACTTAACTCAGTTTTATGTACTAAAATATATAGGCTATAAAAAATCATAATAGCTATGATAATGGTCCTACTATTATGTCATATAAATAATACTTTTGTTTACTTTAATTTTGACAAAAGTCAATAATAATATATACAAATAATAATTAAAAAGAAGTAATAGTAATCATCAAACCATTAAGAGATCTCAAAATAAGTATCTATTATAAATTAAATATCCTAATGATAAATGTCCATTATTTTTACATACTTTTTGAAAATTTTAGATACTAAATCTTTCGTCAAAGGATCAGCTATCATACAAGCAATACCAATAAAATCAATAGATATCTGCTGACTACTAATTCTCTTATTTACAGTAAGATACTTAACATCAATATACTTATTTGTATTAGTCATCTTACTATACTATTAGAGAAAGAAAATGTAGTAGAATTATCATAATAAATTCTCAATGGTTTAAAAATAGAATCCATAACTCCAAGTCCTAAGATGAATTTTTTTAACTATAGAGCATGTGAGGAAGCCTTGTAGCAACTTATATATTCAACTTTCATGGTAGAGCAGGCAATAATGCAATGTTTTATACTTCTCTATGAGATTGCTCTACCAGCCAATAGAAAGAAGTAATCTGATATTGACTTCCTATTATCAAGATAACTAGCATAATCTATATCTGAATAACTGATCACTTCCAACTGATCAGTTATCCCATAAGTAAGTATGTAGTCTTTAATTTTTTGAAGATATCGCATCATCTTCTTAGCAACTTTTTAGTGATCCATATCTAGATCACTCTGATATCTATCAAGCATTTTCAAAGCAAAATTAATATCAAGATGAGTATATACTTGATCATATATTAGACTACCCACTACAGATATATAGGATATATCCTTCATTTGATTTCTCTCAATCTCGCTCTTGTGATATTAAAATTTATTAAATTTATCATCCTTAACAATTGACTCTTCACTTAATGAGCAGCTTGATATTTCAAACCTTTTTAGGATCCTAGTAATATAATTCCTCTAAGATAAACTAAGTAACTTTTATTCCTATAATGATGGATTTCTATACTAAGAAACATAAGAAATGTCTTTCATATCTTTCATATCAAAATATTCGAAAAAAAATTTTTAGTTTTATGCAAAAGATCCAAATCATTGCTAGTTTGTAAGATATCATCCATATATAGAATCAAAAATATAAACTTACTCTCATTTATCTTTAGATGTATATATTGATCAGCAATATTTTCTTAAATCCAAAGGAAGCAATGATATATGTTGGGGGATTTTTATGCCCGCCAAAGATATGAGAATATAGGCTGAGGCTGAGGTCCTATTTTAGGTCGAATTTGAAGTCATCAAGAGATGAAAGCCAAAGTCACAATGTAGGCTGATTGAAGGTCTTTAGAAAACTGAGATCGAGGTTCTATTTTAGGTCAAACTTGAAGTTATCAAAAGATGAAAGCCAATCATAATGTAGGCTGAATTGAAGATCTTTAGAAGGCTGAGGTTGAGGTCCTATTTCAGATCGAATTTGAAGTCATCAAGAGATGGAAGCCAAAGTCACAATGTAGGCTGAATTGAAGATCTTCAGAAGGCTGAGGCCGAGATCCTATTTTAGGTCAAACTTGAAGTCATCAAGAGATGAAAGTCGAAGTCATAATGTAGGCTGAATTGAAGGTCTTCAGAAGGCTGAGGCTGAGGTCCTATTTTAGACCAAACTTCAAGTCATCAAGAGATGGAAGCCAAAGTCACAATGTAGGCTGAATGAAGGTCTTCAGAAGGCTAAGACTGAGGTCCTATTTTAGGTCGAACTTAAAGTTATCAATAGATGAAAGCTAAAGCCACAATATAGGCTGATTGAAAGTCTTCAGAAAACTGAGGCCAAAATTCTATTTCAGGCCGAACTTAAAGTCATCAAGAGATGGAAGCCAGGGACACAATGTAAGCTGAATTGAAGGTCATCGAAGGCTGAGGCTGAGGTTCTATTTCATGTCAAACTTGAAGTCATCAAAAGATGAAAGCCAATCATAATGTAGGCTGAATTGAAGGTCATCGAAGGCTAAGGCCAAGATCCTATTTCAGGCCAAACTTGAAGTTATCAAAAGGCTGAAGTCCCCACTCTTCACTCTAGGTTGTCAACTTTTCGTCTACATGCCATGAGGGGACAATATCTGACATGATTTTTGAGAATATTCTAATGAGCAAATAAAATATCTCTAACAATCTACTGCTCTTCCACGACTAGTAATCCATAATCCATCCTAACAAACTCTGGATCCTTCTATAAAAGAGGAAAAAGAGGGACCCCAAAGTATGCAACTTTTCTCCAAATGATCATCTTCTTCCTTCTATTGAACGAAAAATTGACTTGAGCGTCGGTGGATCCCCACCGGAGTCAACCCCGATCGAGAATTTTTCTTGTAGATATAGTTGTCTCCATCCTGTTGCCATTGACTCGTCGCCATTGCATAACTCTAGCCAATTCGACCTCAAGATGGATTTTCGCATCAATAGATGGCACTAAAAGAAGGACCTCTAAGCCCATTTATAGGAAGAAATGAGCATCAAGTGAGAGGAGCTCCATCGCATTGCTCCAATAACAATGGGATTCAACGTCCATCTTCAAACTCTCCCATCTAGGCCTAAACTAGGGGGCTTCAAATGAGAAATAATTTTAATTGAAAAAAAAGATCCAAACAAGGAAGGAGACCATGATAAGGATGATCTAAACTAGCAAAAATATCATAGAATCTAGATAAGAAATATAATTATGCAAATTCTTTTTTAGTCATATTATATTCTTTATTTTTCATCAATTTTCTTAAGTTTTAGATAGAATCAAATGTTAGAAGGGGAGATCTTCATTTGCACTCCAATATACTAAAAAAAATAAAAGCAATCTCTGAAATCCAAAACAAAATTGAGAGACTGAGGTCCTGAGAGAGAAAGAAAAAATGAAGTGGTATTATAAAAAATTAGAGAAGAATGAAGAAAGACTTTCTTGGGTTGGTGATCACTTTGGCATCCTACTGTTATACTTATTACATCTTCATTTGAGACTATGATATTATTTCTAATCATTATTTTCATAGGTCACAAACTTTTTCTATTTGGGCCAGATTAGAGCTGTATTCTTCAAGCTAAGGTTGTCCGGTCTTCGATAAGCCATTGTCGGCCGTTATTATTCATTCAAGTGCCATCGTCTTGTTCCTCAACTCTACATCAAGTTCTTCAATTATGCCATGCAGGAATATGCTATTTTCTTTGATGCTGTCGTAACTATTTATTACTTTTCATACGTTGCTTTGTTAAATAGGATATGTAGATCCAAAAATTTAGCTACTATTGTACACCATCTGGATAGTGGATCATCCTCATCAACTAAGTAGAAGTTTTATAGCTCTTCTTCAAATGTCGTATATTCATATTAATGACTGATTCTGCTCTACAGTCATATGTTTAATTGCTACATACTACTCACAAGTTGGACTTATCATTGGAACTCTACATGCTATTATTTTGTTTCATTTCTTATTACCTCAAGTAGTTTTTCGCTCACAGCCGTACTTAACACCAAAATCCTATATGCTTCTAATGTCACTCCAATTCTTACTATATGTAATTGCATTTGGTTCTTGTCATTCCAAAGCTATTGGCAGATCTACCCAGACTTTGATTTTTAGAAGGAAGAAAGAGGGGAGCGGACGGCATCTGCAGGCCTCTCCCCAGCCCAAGTAATCCAACTAGTCGATGTTCTCCTCGTGCACGCATTCCACCAATCTACCTTACGATCTCAGGTGGCATCGATCTCAAAAAAAGAATGAAAAAATAAAAAATAGAGAAAATAGAAAGAGGGGTAGGGTCGGCAACCTTCTCTCTCGCGACCTCCCCACGTCCGACCTTTCCTCTCATGACCTCCTCACACTCGACCTTCTCTGTCACGATCTCGGACATCGACGTCTGGCCAGCTTTCCCCATGCCCATCGGACCTCTAGCTGGCCTCCACCAGGCCCACATTCAAGCCCCTCCAATCTTCCTCCCTTGCACTCCTAGGCGCGGACTGCGATGATCTCCGACCTTATCCTCCCTCACAAACCTGCGATAGCTCCGACCTTCTCCCCGCGAGCCTTTATCCATAGTAAATCCCCTCTCCCAGGCACAACCCACGATGACTCTAGTAGATCTTCTACCCCCACGCACCCAAGCGACCTCCAATCTAGCATATCTCCTCTCCCTGCATGCCCAGACGACCTTTGGCTGACCTTCTCCTCCCTCGCATGATGACTTCGACCGTCTCCTCTCTCCTGGGTGACTGTGGCGGTCGAACTTCCCTCCTGTGGGTGGGCAATGCGGCAACCAATATCCTCTCCGCCCATCGATCTCCTTCTTCACGACCTCGAATGGTAGCTGCCAGTCACAACACCGCCAATCTTCTTCCTCTGCGCTTCCGGGCATGGTCGGAATCAGTCATAGCGATACCGACTTTCTCCTTCCCTACGCTTTCGAGCACGGCCCATGATGGCTCCAACCTTCTTCCCCCACGCCCAAGCACGGTCGAACCCATCATGATAACACCCAGGTCCTTCGTAACAATCTCAAGCGGCGCTGATCTTCAAAAAAAAAAAAGTGAAGAAGAAGAAAAGAATAAGAAGAGAAGGAAAGGAGAAGCCTGCCAATCGATCCTCTTTCCCCTACACCTACACGTCCCAATGTCCTCCCCCTCTCTGATATTCTCCCTGTGAGTCTAGGCATAGCTGAAGTTCTCTCAGCAGTGCTAACCCTCTTCCTTGCGCACCCAGATACGAACAAACCTATCGCAACATTGCCAAAGCTCACTTAGAGCAACCCCAAAGCCACCCACAAAATGCTACAATCTCGGCATGCGGCTTTATGAATTTCATCCGCCGAAGCCAAGTTAATACAAAGAAAGAGGAGAAGAAGAAGAAGATAAAGTCTAATATGAACTGAAGTAATTCAAGACAAAAGCTCAAATCAAGTAATAATAAGAGGTCAAACAGAACCCAAGATCTCCCAAATAAAGAACTCATGGTAAAGACTTTCAAACTTTTGTCCATTATTATTTTTCTATTTCTTTTCTTTCTTGCAGGGCTATAGGACACCAAAATCATGGCCAAACCCAAAGCCAATTAAGATTAAGTTCAAAAAACTAAAGCCGAAGCTGATATAAAAATAAATACTATATATGAAGTTAAAATCCAGATCAATCCAAGGTTAAGCTCAAGACCAATCCGAGGTCAAGTTCAAGATCCATCCGAGGTGCAAGCAAAATAAGTTCGACGTAAAGATCATACAAATCCAAGGTCAATGGAACCAACCTCAGTAAGCTGAGCTCATCAAAAGATCAATTCGAAGTCAAAACCTAAGTCAAGCTGAAGTTAAAATCACTGCCAAGCCAAAATCAAAATCATGATCAAGAATGAACTACCAAGCTCAAATTCAAGCCAAGAAAAAATCAAGGCCAAGAAAGCAGACTTAATAAGAACATCAATCAAAAATGACCTCCGATTATTTAAGATAAAAAAAGAAAAGAAAAGAGGCCCTCTCAATGGTTCCTTTTGTGCCTTAGCAATCTTGTCAGGAGTAGAAGGAGGATCTCGTCCTGATAAGGATTCAAGCTAACCACGTTAGGAATAGAAGAAGAACCTGGTCCTAACGTGGATGAAGATCTTCGATTATTTAGGATAGGAAAAAATGAAAAAAGGCCTTCTCAATGGCTCTTTTTGTGCCCCAACAATCTTGTCAGGAACAGAAGGAGAACCTCATCCTGACAAGGATTCAAGCTAACCATGTTAGAAATAGGAGGAGGACCTCGTCCTAATATACATAAAGACCTCCGATTATTTAAGATAGGAGGAAAGAAGAGAGGCCCTCTCAACGGCCCTTTTTGTGTTCTAGCAACTTTATCAGGAATAGGAGGAGAACCTCATCCTGATAAGAGTTCAAGCTAACCATATTAGGAACAGAAGGAGGACCTCCTCCTAACATGGATAAAGACCTTCAATTATTTAAGATAGAAGAAAATGGAGAGAGACCCTCTCAACGATCCTTTTTGTGTCCTAGTAACCTTATCAGGAACAGCGGAAGGATCTCGTCCTAGCAAGGGTTCAAGCTAACCATGTTAGAAATAGGAGGAGGACCTCATCCTAATATGGATGAAGACCTTCAATTATTTAAGATAGGAGGAAAAAGAAAGAGACCCCCTCAACGATCCTTTTTGTGCCCCAATAATCTTATCAAGAATAGGAGGAGAATCTCATTCTGACAAGGGTTCAAGTTAATCATGTTAGGAATAGAAGAAGGACCTCATCCTAATGTGGATGAAGATCTTCGGTTATTTAAGATAGAAGAAAAGGAAGAGAAGCCCTTTCAATGGCTCCTTTTGTGCCCTGATAATCTTGTTAAAAATAAGAGGAGGACCTCGTCCTAATAAGAATAAAAGTCAATCACATCAGAAATAAAATGAAGATCTTATCCTGATATAGAAAAAGATCCTTATGAGGGATGTGAAGACCTTCGATTGTTAGATCTAAGGTTAAATATCAAGATCTGTAGAAGTCTGAGCCTAGAATATCAATATTTGCAAAAATTTGATCTTAAAAGGCAAAGACCTGTAGAAATTTGAGCTCAAAATGTTAATATATATAGAAATCCGACCTTAGAAAGTAGAGGTCAGCAGAAATCTAAGCTCAAAAAGTCGACAAAAAAATTGAAGACCTTCGAACAATTTTAATAAAAAACTTGAAGATTCTAAGTCTAAATGGTAAAAAAGGACATATTTTCGGTAAGTCCGATTTAGTATACTTCCTTCACCCGAACCAAGGCTCGGACTCAAAAGTAAAGGGCTATTGTTGGAGGATTTTTATGCCTGCCGAAGATATGAGAATATAGGCTGAGGTTGAGGTCCTATATTAAGCCAAACTTGAAGTCATCAAGAAATGGAAGCCAAAGTCATAATGTAGGTTGATTGAAGATCTTCAGAAGGCTGAGCCGAGGTCCTATTTCAGGCCAAACTTAAAGTCATCAAGAGATGGAAGCCAGTCACAATGTAGGCTAAATTGAAGATCTTCAGAAGGCTAAGGCCGAGATCATATTTCAGGCCAAACTTGAAGTCATCAAGAGATGGAAGCCAAAGTCATAATGTAGGTTGAATTGAAGATCTTCAGAAGGCTGAGGCTGAGGTCCTATTTCAAGCCGAACTTGAAGTCATCAAAAAATGAAAGCCAAAGTCATAATATAGGTTGAATTGAAGATTTTCAGAAGGTTAAGGCCGAGATCCTATTTTAGACCAAACTTGAAGTCATCAAGAGATGGAAGCCAATGTTACAATATAGGCTGAATTGAAGATCTTCAAAAGGCTGAGGTTGAGGTCCTATTTCAGGCCGAACTTAAAGTTATCAAGAGATGGAAACCAAAGTCACAATATAGGTTGATTGAAGGTCTTTAGAAGGTTGAGATTGAGGTCTTATTTTAGGCCAAACTTGAAGTCATCAAGACATGAAAATCAAGAACACAATGTAAGTTGAATTAAAGGTCATCGAAGGCTGAGATCGAGGTCTTATTTCAGGCCGAACTTAAAGTTATCAAGAGATGGAAGCCAGACACAATGTAGACTGAATTGAAGGTCATCAAAGGCTGAGATCGAGGTCCTATTTCAGACCAAACTTGAAGTTATCAAAAGGCTGAAGTTCCCACTCTTGGCTCCAGGTTATCAACTTCCTCCTATATGTAATGAGGGGACAATACTTGACGTGATTTCTGAAAATATTTTAATGGACAAATAAAATATCTCACACAACTCACTGCTCTTCCATGACTAATTATCCATAATTTATCCTAACAAACTCTAGATCCTTTTATAAAAGGAGAAAAAGAGGGATCCCAAGATTGTTCTGAAAATTGATTTCACACATGGATCGGTGTGGTCGCTGGTGATTAGCCAAGTAACAAGAAAAAACTTCTTAGAGATTACTACGAAAGCACGATTAGTGGATTAAGAAATAGATAGAAGAAGAGTAGTAGAGATTTCTGAAAGAAAAGAGCTTTTATTTCAATGAATTCAACATCATATACAATCTTAACATATTTTCAGTACATATACTTTACAAAAGGGTCAAGCCCCAAGCTCATAGAAAAATTTTCTAAATTCAAAAAATCCACGTACATAAAAACATACCCGCGACAACTGAGCCGGCTCAATTTGTCATAGAAAAATTTTCCAAATCTAAAGAATCCACATACATAAAAACATACCCGTGACAACTGAGCCGGCTAACTTGCGACTGGGTCGGCTCAGTCTGAGACTAAGCTGACCCAGTTGTGTACCATCAGACTGAGCTGATCTAGTTATGTACCATGCCAACAGTCCCAAAAATATTTCTTTATGTCTGGATTTTTCTTTGAGACATAGCCAATCCAGTCCTGAACTGAGCCAACCCAGTTCCTAAGTTAGCCGATCCAGTCTCAGGATGAGCCGACTAAATTTCAAAACTTTGCTATCCAAGCTGATTTCTCTTCCTGCTCACTTTTGTCTTTCCATGACATATCTTTTCATGTTTCCAAGACTTGGGAGCGCCACTTTTGAGCTCACATTCTTCATCTTGGTACTTTCAAGTCCTTATGAACTAATCTCTTCCTTGCAAATCCATCCATGCCATACACATCTAAAAACTATCTCTAGGGAGTACCTTCATGAGTGCATCAGACTGATTCTCTTTTGTATAGATCTTCATCAGTTCCACTTCATCTTCCTCCACTAGCTTTCTGATCCTATGGTACCTCACTCCTATATGCTTTGTGCGCGCATGATAGACCGAATTTCATGCAAGCATCAAAGCACTCCGATTGTCACTGTATAGTTTAACATTGCTTTGCTTTACCCCCATCTCAACAATCAGCCTTCTAAGCCAAAGTAATTTCTTTACAGCCTCAGTAATGTCAATATACTCGATCTCTGTAGTAGACAAGGTCGTGATTGATTGAAGGATTGATCTCCAAGACACCGATCCACCATATATGCAGAAGAGGTATCCAGTAGTAGACCTCCTTGTATCAAGATTATCTGCATAATTTGCATCTACAAATCCTTCCAGAGGACCCAAATCTCCATCTTCAAATCCTCTCGACTGCCCACCAAACATCAAACTATAATCCCTTATTTTCTATAGATATCTCAATATCCATTTCAATGCTTTCCAGTGTTTCTTTCCAGAGTTAGCCATGTATCTACTAACCATTCTTACTGCATGTACTATATCTGGTCTACAGCATACTATAGTGTACATCACACTACCAACAGCATTCGCATAAGAGACTCCATCCATGTACTCTCTCTCTTCTTCTGACTGGAGGCTTTGATACTTGAAGAAAGTCATATGGTTCGGCAATGGTGTTTCTACAGGTTTGGCCTTCTCCATTCCAAACCTCTTCAAAATTTTTTGGATATATCCTTTTTGTGATAAATGGAGCACTCCTTTGCATCTATCTTTGCAAGTCTCCATTTCAAAAATTTTCAGTGCTGGACCCAAATTCTTCATCTCAAATTCAACTGATAATGTTCTTTTCAGCCTTTTCATAGCCTTCATACTCTTGTTGGCTATGAGCATATCATCAACATACAATAGTAGGTACAGGACATCCTTCTCATCTACATCATTGACGTAAATACAACTATCATATTCACATCTGATAAATTTCAGGCTCAAAATAAAGCTATCAAATATGTAATACCACTGACAAGTAGGGGTGTACAAATGGTTCGGTTAACCAAAAATCGAACCAAATCGTTAATTATTTTGATATTTGGTTCGATTTTTTGATTAAAAATTTTGGTTTCAATTTTGAAACGGACCAAAATTTTTTAATCAATTTAGTTTTTAATATTTAATTTAATAACTTCGATTAATTAAAAATTAAAATTATTTTTTTATTTAATTTAATATTTAAATTTAATTTAAATAATATTTGAATGGGATAGTTTAAAATTAATTAGATGGAATCAAATATTATATCACGGTAGAAAATATGCCACATTTAAGCTCTGTATTTGAGCAATTCCCGATAACGCACTAGCTCCACCACTCCGTACGTATGCTCCCTGATTTCCCTGGATCGTGGCCATTGGATTGGACCGTGGGGGCATGATTTGATAATCTCCTCGTGCTCAGCGCCTTGCCCTCCGGTTATTGCCTTATTAGCACTGTAGCATCAACCGTCAAGCGTGGCCTGGTTGCCTAGCCTATTGCTTTCCATCTTCTTCCACCAAACGAGCACGGAGCACCTCTTGTCGTCTTCAATCTCCATCACCGTCGCCGAACGGCCCGAACCCCTCCTCCTCGGCGCCCATCGGCACCGCAATCGCCCGTCGCCTCTCCTTTTCACCGCTGCTTGGCCCGTCGCGTAGTCCCCGGCCTCCAGCCGCCGGATGGTGGACTGTGGACCGTCAAACACAGCCGCCGCCTCACCCTCGCCTCCTCTTCTAGAGGTCCCGGACCTCGGTACTGTCGAAACTCGGAAGGGCGGACCGTCAGACCTGGCCACTACCTGACCTCTGCGGCTTGTCCTCCCCTTCCGACGCAGTGCCTCTCCATCGCCGCCACCGACTTGCTCCTCCTCGGCGCCCACAGCATCGCCCCTCGCCTCCGCCCTGTCCGCCGCTGTCGCCCCTTCGCCGAACTGTTCCACCACGGTCCACGGAACCACCAGTCCAGGCATCCAGCAAACCAAGCACGGTGTCGATGAGATTTATTTAGTTTTTTTCTTTTAAATATCCTTTAAGCTTTCATGTTAATAGTTAAGTTTAACAAATTTTTTTTAATTAAAATTAATTATTAAATTACTTAAACTTATAGTTGATGGCTCAAATACCTATATATCAAATAGTTACTGGCTAGAACTCAATACTATCGCTACAAGCATGCCCACCTACAGAAATAGAATCAAATGCAACTTCGAATCTAACTTTAATGAAAAAGAGAAAGCCCATTCAACCAAGATCAAAAGTATGGCTTTACTTTGAGAGAAAAGAAGAAAATGGTAAGGTAAAAGGTATATGTAGTTATTATTCAAAAATTTTTCATGCTGATACAAAAAAGAATGAAACAATTTTATTAAAAAATTATATCAAGATATATGCACGGAATCCATCTAATGCAAAAGATGGACAAATTGAGTTAAATTTTCAATCAATGAAGATAAAGGAAGGAGATGTTGTTCTTGGTACTTGGAGGTTTGATAAGGAGCTTGCAAGAAAAATCTTGGCTAAAATGATTATAATTGATGAATTATCATTCAAATTTATGGAGGAAGAGGGATTTAAAGAGTTAATAGCAGTATTATGTCCTAAATTTCATATTCCGTCATGATGGACAATTACACGGGATTGTTTTCAGCTCTATCTGAGAGGTTGAAGTTAAAAAAATTTCTAAAAAATTCTAAGCAGAGAATTTGTATCATAACAGACTCTTGGACTTCAATACAAAGGATGAACTACATGTGTATCACTGTGCATTTTATTGATGGAAATTGGAACCTGCATAAAAAAATTCTAAATTTTTGTTCACTTTTAAGTCATAGAGGCAAGGAGATTGATAAACAAATAGAGATGTGTCTTCTTGATTGGAAAATTAATAAAGTGTTTATAGTCACTGTTGATAATGCAAGCTCAAATAATATTGTAATTGATTATTTAAAGAAGAAAATACTGAATTGGGGGACTGATGTGCTTGGATGTAAGTACATCCATATGAGGTGCATTGCACATATAATAAATTTGGTCATGACTGATGGTTTAAAGGAAATCAAAAACTCGATGAAATGGATTCGAGCTGCAGTGAAGTTTATACAACAGTCACCTTGTAGATTGGCTAAATTCAAGTAGTGTGTTGAAATAGAAAAGATTCAATCACAATGCTTGTTGTGCATGGATGTCCCTACTCGATGAAATTTTACTTATATGATGCTAGAGACTGCTCAAAAGTTTGAAAGAACATTTGAAAGGTATAAAGAACTTGACCCTTACTTCAAACATGATTTAGAGTATAATGATGGTTTAGAAGGGGAGCCTATAGCTAGTGATTGGGCTAATTCAAAAAGGATGGTAGTCTTTCTTAAACACTTTTATAATTTGACACTGCACATTTCAGGTTCTAAATATGTGACTACTAACACATTTTTTAATGAGATTAGTGGAATGAATTGCTTGCTAAATCAATGGATTGAAAGTGAAGATTTGGAGCTTAGATTGATGGCTACAAATATGAAAAGTAAGTATGATACTTATTGGGGGGATATTGACAAGATGAATAAGCTTATTTATATTTCATCCATTTTTGATCCTCAACAAAAAATGGCATATGCAAACTTTGCACTTATTGATATGTATGGGGCTGAAAAGGGACAGGATATGTAAAGAAAGTAAAGGAGGCAGTATTTGAATTATTTGAAGAATATAGTAACAAAATTACTCCCCCATTGTTTGGATCTATTTTGAAAAAAAGATATAGTGAAAGTTCATCTACCTCTTCAACGGGTACCATAACTTTTAAAGATGGCCAAGCAGAAAATATGATGTGGACACGATATCAACAACATCTCCCTAGACATGTGGATAATAAAAATGAGCTAGATAAGTATCTAGGCGAAGACATTAAGCCACAAAGGATGGACTTTGATATCCTTGCTTGGTGGAAAGTCAATAGTCCAAGATTTTCCATTCTCTCACTAATGGCTCGAGATGTTTTAGCAGTTCCTATATCAACAGTAGCCTCCAAGGCTACTTTTAGTATGGGTGGTAGAGTACTTGATGCATTTAGAAGCTTTTTGACTCCTAAAATCGTGTAAGTACTCAAATGCACACAAGATTGGCTTCGATCTTCATCTCAACTTACTGTGGAAGAGGATTTAAAGGATCTTGATAAGTTTGAATGAGATAATATTTTAATCTCCATCTTTTATTTTTTATATTTTTTTATAGCTTTAAATTAAAATTATTTTGTTTGGAGTTGATGAATTATTTTATTTCTTTTATTCATAGAATTTGATGTTCTATCAGTGGAACCTTCTATATCGGTTATTGAGGGTTAATTAATCACATCAAGTATTAGCTTGGAGTTGATGACTCGACTACTTGGACATTGGAGGCTTGGAGCTTTGCTTTTTTATTTTATTTTAGTAGTAGTAGTAGTATTATATCTACTAGTTTGTGTTTAAAAGGCTGAAAGTTTATTTTGTATTTGGTTGCTTTTGACTTTTATAGTCATCATCGACTATTGGCAAATTTTGTGATTATTTTATGATTTTTTGCTTTTATTTTTGATTTTATAGTCAATGCTGCAATAATTATATGACTTATTTAGTTGGTTGGTTTAATTTTCAACAGGTTTGGGCTGTTTGGCTATATGTTTTTTTATGGTTGTTTCATGTTTGCTCAAGAATCAATAATCCTATTCCAATATTATCAGATTATAAGTTGTTGGTTTGAGCAAAATTTAATAACGACAATTATCAGGTTATAAGTTGTTGGTTACTTGGTTTGAGCAAAATTTAATAATGGCAATTATCAAATTATAAGTTGTTGGTTACTTAGTTTGAGCAAAATTTAATAATGACAATTATCAAATTATAAGCTGTAGGCATATATATTTTTTTTAAAGGTCAGATATCTTGCAAGTTGCAATCTTGCATGAAAAATTTATAAATTACAAGCCTTCTTCTTAGAGGAGTGGATTTTTTTTTAAAAAAAATATTTCATGATTTATTTAGTCTAATTTTGAATCAAACTCTCAACTATCGGGTCCCTTCTAAATCATGCATGATCCACTCAGACTAAGCCCAAATGCAATTCATAGCCCAAATAATGAAATTATTAAAGAATTTAATAAGTTCATTAAAAATAAAAGCCCAATATAGAGAAGTCCAAAATTGAATTACCGAACCGAATCGAACCGAAATTATTTTGGTTTGGTTTATTCGGTTTTAAATTACTTCGGTTCGGTTTGAACCGAAAAAATCGAATGCACACCCCTACTAATGAGGGGATTGTTTCAGGCCATATAGTGATCTCCTCAGTAAACACACCTTTTTCTCCTGTCCAATCTTCATGAAACCATCTAATTGCTTCATATAGATTCTTTCTTCCAATGTGCCATAAAGAAAGGCCATCTTCACATCCATCAGTTTCAACTTCATATGTATTGTGCCACCAGTGACAGTAAAACCCGAATAGATGTATGGCACACCATAGGAGAAAAAATTTCTATGTAATCTATCCTTTCCCTTTATGAGTATCCCTTTGCTACCAGCCATGCCTTCAATCTGACTCCATCTTGTTCTGAAAGTACTTCCATCTTTGTGAACACCCACTTTGAGCCAATAAGTCGAGCATCTTCTAAAAGATCCACCAGCTGCTATATCTAATTTTTCTTCAGTGCTTCCATCTCCTCCATCATGGTCTGCATCCATGAATCATGATCCTCACTCTTCATGGCCTCTGCATAGTTCTCTGAATCTCCATTAGCAGTGATGAGTACATAGAAGATAACCTAATCAATGCTATATCTAACTGGCTTCCTAATAGTATGTTGGGACTTTTGCAAAGCCACTCCCACTAGCATATCTCTATCTAAAATCAGTGGCTGATCCTATACATCCATCTGAATTGCTGGCCCTCCATATTGATTTTTAATATGAGATAAAACTTTTCTGCCCAACTCCACCTCAACAGGAACACTCCTGTAAGTGGATGTGACCTGCATGCCATCATTCTCTAACTGGCCATCGCTATTCATCTTTATTTTTTCAGTTGCTCCTATACTCTCAGGCCTGTCCAAGATATTCTTTCCATAAAAACTTGACGTTCTTGCTGATCACTACCTTCTGTGCTTCAGAATTTTATAGCAGATATCCCTTGACTCCTTGTGGATATCCTATGAATGTCATCTTTTGAGATTTAGGATCTAACTTACTTCTCTTGGTTGCCTCTACATGTGCATAGACTGTGCAACCGAAGATCTTCAGATGGCCAAGCTCCACTTTCTTTTCACTCTAGATCTCCTTTGGAATGTCTCAATTCAGCTTACGATAAGGAGACCTATTCACAAGAAAACAAGAGAAAGTTAAAGCATCACCCCAAAAGAATTTTGGAAGTGATGTCTACAACCTTAAACTTTGTGCCTTCTTGATCAGTGTCCGATTCATTCTTTCCATGACACCATTCTGCTAGGGAGTCATCTTCACCGTGTAATGGCATTTGATACCATTTTTCTCATAGTACCTTCTGAACTCTAGACTTGTATACTCTCCTCCATTATCCGACCTCAGATACTTCACATGTCTTCTTGACTCCTCAACTTCAGCTCTCTAGGCTTTGAACCGGACAAATACCTCTGACTTTTCTCTAATCAGATAAATCCACATCTTTCTTGAAAAATCATCAATGAAAGTGATAAAATATTTTGCCCCACCTCTAATTGATATAGGAGCTGGTCCCCACATATCTGAGTGCACTAATTCCAGCACTCCTTCGCTGCGCTTGGTACTTTTGGCAAACTTCATCCTATACTATTTATCAAAGATGCACGACTCACATAAATATGTGCCCTCCTTCTTCAGGGCAGGGATCATCCCTCTTCTACTAAGTTCTGTGAGCCCTCGATCACTCACGTGACCCATTCGATAGTGCCATAGCTGATAAAAGAGCTGCTCTCCCTATGCCACTGCTAGCACCTCCACACTATCGTTCACCATTGAGCCTTCCATTCTATAAATATTATTGCTCAGTCTTTTATCTCTCATCACCTCCAAAATTTTTTTGAAAATTTTCAAACATCCACTTTCAGCCTGGCTACTAAAAGCATAACCCTGCTCCTCCAAGTAGCCCAAAAAAATTAGATTCTTTTTTAATTCTGGTACATGCCTGATATTTGATAATGTACGAATGATTTCGTCGTACATTCTCATCCTGATTGAGCCAACTCTAGCTACTTTGCACGGATGATCATCTCCAAGGCTAACACTTGCTCCATCGATCTTCTGGTAGGTAGAGAACTACTTTCGATGAGAAGTATAGTGGTACGAGCATACTGAATCCAATATCCATATAGTATCATACTCTATGGATCCATCTAATACAACTAGTAGGTTTTCTCCACTACTCACCGAAGCTGTATCATTACTCTCGCTGGCCTTCCCTTTTTCTGACCTCAAAAGGGGACAATCTCTCCTCTGGTGTCTAGGCTGATGATATTTATAATATTTCAGTGTCTTTCTCTGATCCTGAGACTTTGACCTACCTTTGGATTTCCCTCTTGTCTTCTTCTTTGATCTTTTCTGTCTTTCATTCACAGCTAAGATCTCAGACTTGGAATCTTCCTTGCAGATCTTTTTTCTCTGCTCATTCGATCTAAGCATACCAACAACTTCTTCATAGTTTAGGGTCTCCTTTCCATAAACTAAAGTTGTTATGAGACCATCATATGAGCTTGGAAGAGAACAAAGCAGTAGCAACGCCCGATCTTCCTCATCAATCTTCACATCCAAACTCATCACCTCAGAACACACCTGATTGAACCTTTGGATATGTGCAACAAGATCTCTGCCTTCGGACATCCTCAGACTATACAGCTATTTCTTCAACCACAGCTTATTCATCATATTCTTCTCCATGTATGTGTTCTCTAATCTCGTCCAGAGCTCCTTTGCTGTGGTCTCTGTGTAAATCTCAGGTAGCACCTGATCGACCAAACACATTTTGATTATGCTAAAAATAATTTTCTCCAACTTTTTTCAATCCTCAGCACTGATCTTTTTCGATCTTTCTCTTATCAAGACCTTATAGATCCTCTACTGAACCAACAAGTTCTGTACCCTTTGCTGCCATAAGGTAAAATTTTTCTTGCTGTCGAACTTCTCAAAATCCATCTTAAGTCTACTTGATCCCATGACTTGAAACAAGTCATGAACAAAACCCTAACACCCTTTCACGATCACACACTAGCAAAACTATCCTTCAAAGAAAATCTAAATGCCCTAGATTCTCTTTCCAATCTTCTGTATCATCGTTCCTCTGTGTAAAAAATCTCCACGTCAATCTAGAGACAACTACGAAGCAAACAAAAAGTTTTTAGGATACAACCTAGTGCAACAGATCCTAGATGTAGAAATTTGGTGTCTTCCTTTTTTCCATTCAACACCACTCTGATATTAATTATTATGAAAATTGATTCCACACATGGACCGACATGGCTACTGATGATTAGCCAAGCAACAAGAAAGAACTTCTTAGAGATTACTGTGAAAGCACGATCCATGGATTCAAGGAATAGAGAAGAAGGATAGTAGAGATTTCTGGAGGAAAAGAGCTTTTATTTCAACGAATTCAATATTATATACAATCTTGATATATTTTCAGTATATATATACTTTACAAAAGGATCAAGCTCCAAGCTCATAGAAAAATTTTTCAAACCCAAACAACCCACATACACAAAAATATACCCACAAAAACTAAGCTGGCTCAGTCTCAGTCTGAGACTGAGCCGACTCAATTTTGTACCGTGCCAATAGTTTCAAAAATACTGCTTTCTGTCTAAATTTTTCTCTGAGATTTAGTCGATCCAATCCTAGACTGAGCTGATCCAGTTTCTAACTTAGCCAATCTAATCTCAGGATGAGCCAGCTAAGTTTCTGAACTTTGCTATCCAAGCTGATTTCTCTTCCTGCTCGCTCCCATCTTTCCATAATCTATCTTCTTATGTTTCCAAGACTTAGGAGCACCACTTCTGAGCTCACAAAGGTACACAACTTCTTCTCTCCAAATGCTCATCTTTTTTCTTCTATTAAATGAAAAATTGATTTGAGCATTGGAGGATCCTCGCTAGAGCCAATTCCGGTTGGAGACTTCTCTTATAGGTATGGCCGCCTCCATTTCGTCGTCGTCGACTCGCCGCCATCACATAACTCTAGCCAACCCAATCTTGAGATGGATTTCTGCATCAACAATATGATTAAACTTTAAATACCATTGTCTGAAAGTTTGTTTAAGATCATATATGGATTCCTTTAATTTACATACTAGCTTTTTACTTTTTTGCATAAAAAATTCTTCAGGTTGTCCTTTAAATCTTCATTCAAGAATATAGTCTTCATATACATTTGATGTAGTTCTAAATTAAAATAAATTATTAATGTTATAATGATTCTGAATGAATCCTTTTGAGAAATAGAAAAAAATATTTTATAATAATCAATGCCTTCATTTTGAGTGAATTTCTTTGCTACTAGTTTAGCCTTATATCTTTCGATATTGCCTTTGGAATCCCATTTCATTGCAACAAAATTTATTTTTAGTGGCAATTAATGAAAGGCAAAAATCTAATTGCCACAAATATAATTTAAGATATCAAAATTTAATGGCAAATAAAAATAATTATAGTTAATGTCTATTTTTTATCGGCAAATGTATAAATTGCCATTACAAAATATATTTATTCGGGCATTTATTAGTAATTGCCATTATAAATCATATTTATATCAATATTTATCAATAATTATCATAATTTATTCATTATTATTTTTATTATTTTTTATCCATATATTTCTTTATTTTTTTCGCCAATTGCATGCTTACTCTTCTTTTATTTTTTACTTGGAAAATATTTTTTCAACACTGACTCAGCCTCATGTACTCTTACTTTCTTTTCCTTCAGTTCATCTCTAATAGAGAAATCCTTGTGCCTTAGCTACTGCTCCTATCGCCATTGGTTGCTATTGTCGTCACCATCAATCATCTTGTCTGATCTTGCTGTATCAAAAGACTTATTCCTAATTAGAGTTGAAGTTTCAGTCTAAATCTTATCAAAAGTAGGATTTTTTAATTAATTAAGTAATTAATTCAAGATTTGATCCAATGAGTTAGACTTGATTAAGTGATAATTATGTCATATTAGGTGCCAAATCCAACATTCCTAGCTTCTCAAATCAATTCGCAAGGATCTTGCTGGGTAGTACTTTACCCTGACCCTGCAGTTGATGTCTGGAAGGAGCTGCGTGCTAGGTTCTCACCTAGCAATGGCCCTCATGTCTTCATGCTCGAACGTGCCATTTCCACACATCAACAAAATTCCGGTTCCGTCTCAGAATACAACTTACTCAAAAGTTATTGGGATGAATTGGCCACCTATGATCCCCTTCCTACATATTAATATAATTCATCCTAGTGGAATTCCAAAAAACCGAAATCAATGACAACTGCTACAGTTTTTAATCGGCTTGAAGGACACATATGCCAACGTCTGTGGTCAGATACTTCTCATGGACTCTCTTTCTTCTTGAGGCTGTACCTACTCTCTTGTGCTGCAAGATGAAGCCTAACATGTTATCCAAGCAACACCATCACCCATCGATGCCGTTGCCATTCTAGCCATTTCTACACCAACTGGTTTGGCCCACCCCAATCCTTTATTGTTGCAGATGCTCCAGCTCTTGGCCAAATATTCACAGGTAGTAGTAGGGAGTGTTGCATATACTGTAACATCGATCCCTAGTCACTCCTAGGATGTATGCTACCAACTTCACGGCATCCCATCGAACTATAAGCCCAAACATCACTCTCGGTAGAAGCCCAAGTCTACTGATGGACAGCACTCAGTGAACCAGATTTCTTCCCAGACATTAACTCCAATATGGTACCAACAGCTTCTGCGTCTTCCTAATGAGGTTAATAAACCACCTCCACCTTAGGCCAAATTTGCAGGTAACTCTAGATATTTTATTTCCTCTGCATGATCTTCTTTTTGGGGCCGACAATTTTACCAAAATAATATCTATTTTTAAAGTAATTATCAAAATATTATTCTTTCAAAACTATTTATCAAAATACTATGCAAACCAAAATCGTCTTATGATAGAATGACTTTATGTGCTGAGTCACCACCCTCCATACCATATGGGAGGAGCAGTCAGCAACAAAGAATCACCTTATGGTAGGGCGACTTACTAAGTCATCATATCATAGGACGATTCTATAAGTCGCCATATACTAGGGTGACTCTATAAGTTGCCCTACTATAAGGCGACTTTGATACACCCGTAGCCTACTTTATTTGATCTTACATGCCAAAAGGGTTGAAGGAGGGCCGGTCACCCTCCCCTCCCTTTCCCCCTTCTCATCACTGTTGGTGTTAACAATCATCGGTAATCTTCTTCTTACCCTATGGAGGAGTCTCCACACCTTCGGAACATTGAGAAAAGCTGCCAAGCCATTCTTGATACGCCCTCGGCACAGCCACATGCTTTTCTATTTTAGCCTATGGCGTAGTAGGTGTCGACCCATGGGTCGCCCCCTGTGCCAAGGTCATTCCATGGGTCACCCCCCTTTATGTGCCTACTCGAAAGTGTCAATGCCAACATTCTATTCAAAAGTGGATAATTTAGCGATTGATCCTTAAAATTCGAAACTAAATTTTTTCACAATTTTGATTTTAAAAATTTTTAAAGTTGCCACTGAATGTTATGAAATCATTTTGAATGCTCTTAAGGCTTCTAAAAAATTGAGTTTACATCTTAAATTTGATAAATTTGCCATCTTAGCCTTTTTTTAAGCATCTTTATCTATTCAGAAATTAATGCCTTTCTTGATATATAAATTCAAGCTTCTCCAATCATGTTTATAATTAACAGTGCAAAATATCTTAGAATGATGGACAATCCCAAACTTCAACCATATAACCTATATCAAGATCGATAATGAATTTTTTGTGCAATCAACAAAAATTATAGCATATACATTCAATTTGAAAAAAATTGTAACATTAATTTTAAATTAATATTTTTACAATATTAATTGATTATTATAAAGTTTGTTAGCCAAAAAAAAGTATAACTAATATAACTATCGAGAGGTATATGTGCTAAGATACTCGGGCCTCCACGTCCGTCTCTTGTAGACGTGGGTCATCTCTGGCCGGCGGTATGATGGCTCAGGCACGGTATCGACTGGTGAGGAAGATGCTATCATGCTCGGCCTATTAACATGTGCCCGACGTCTGGCTCTAGAAACCCTCAGTCTATCCCCGCTTTTGGCCCTCCTAGGTGTATGATCGATGTGCTGCTCATCAGGTCGGTATGATGTATCTCCAGGCTCATCTATGGGGAGGTTGAAGTCCGAGAAGGCAGAAAATGAAGTATGCTGGACATATGATGATGTACTCAGATCATCCATCGATGATGCAGTATGAAGTCGTCTATCCTCAGAGATGACTCGTATAGTATCGACAAGACTATCCATGTCATTGGTAAGTACTCGGTCCTTACATCCAATAGTGACCGCTCCATACCCGATGATATGGCGACGTGATCCTCTGAAACTATCAGTATCAAATTAAGAAAAAAATAGATATTATTCATAAGTATAATAAAATGTACTTACCATAATATCCATCATGCTATCCGATGGACGGAACCTCATCTCGGGCCACTCAATCGTTAAAGATGAGATGAATCATCTAGTGATGCTCCTATACCACTCTAAATATGGATCATAATCATGGTTTTTTTGTATCGGCCCGAACTGGCTGATACACCCCGTACTGTACCATACTGGTGGAAAATCGAAATAATTCAGATCGATTTTTTGAAAATGGCCTGAACCAGTATGTACGATATGGTATAGTATGGTACGAGTCGATACCGGATGATTTGGTTTGGTATGGATCGGTATGGCATCGGTATGGGGTGGTACAGTCCAGTACGGATAGTTTTTTCTTTTCTTTTCTTTGGACCATTAGATGAGATTTTTTTTATTTCTTTATTAGTGATATAGGGCGGTACGGTACAATACCCTACCGACTAGCAATCGGCATGGGTGCCGGTATCGAGTCCGCAACCTTGATCATAATAATCCATCATGGAAAGCACAGTTGGACCAGCCATAATTAAATCTTACTACCGCTCTCATGCATCGATATGCTCCTAGTGCTCTTGAGCCCAATCATGCCGATGCTATCTTTGTTGATCTAGAGTGTGGAGGCCATCTCAAGTATCGCATGGTGGGGGGACACCCTGATGCATACCAAACTGTTGCATCACACGCTTCAGATAATATACTCGATGATGTCGAAGCAAATGAGCGGTGCGCATGTCCTCCATATATGCTGATCCGATCGGCATACCTTGGGCAATATAGTCAATAACTTTGGTGTGTAAGGCTCTCATACCATCTGATCATCATACTGCTTGTCAAGCTGATCTCTATAATATAAATAGTATGCGACACTAGATTGCTAGTACTAGTTAGTCGAGTCCTCCATCTATCCAGAACAAAGTCAAAATGTTATACTGTTAAAATCAAAAGTCATTTATCACAATAAATTAGTGCTATTAGTTATATACCTGCATCATAGTAGATTAGCTATCTCATGCTGTATCCCGCCAAATTGGCCCTCAATATTAGCATCATCCAATGGGCCATGTCCTACCATATCATCTTCCAACATTGGGTGGTGGGCTACTATCCTCATCCTATCTGGCCGTCCAACATGTAAATGCTCCCATACCCAAAGCTACAGTAATACCAACGGCCCAGCTATCTCATGCACATCTAGTCTGGTTACCCTATAAAGCTCGATACAGGAATGCTAAGGTAGCATTGTCCCAACTAAACTATCCACATATGTGAAGATCACGTAGCAGTGGTAAGTACAACAACTGTACATGCAATCCAAACTTATCGGTAAGCAGATGTTTATCGATAAGATATAGAATGAATGCTTGAGCATGCTTGCATACAGTCTTATCATCTGCATCAACTGGTAAGTGATGGAAAGTGTCACAAATCTAGTGAAATCTTAGTGAAGACCTAAACAATGTTTTTGGTGGTGTAATCCTGAACAACTCGCAGAGATCTGATCAGATGATTTGTATAGTACCAGTGATGGCAGGCCCATGCACCTATAATTCGATAAGAATGGCAACATCCTGTAATGTGATCGTTGCCTCCTCGATGCACAAATGAAAAGTGTGAGTCTCCTGATGTGATCACTCTACCATGGGTGTGATGAGGGCCCAGTCAAGCTGTACGATGCATACTCTATATATTCCATAAAAACTTGACATATGAAGATACTACACGATCCTCTCATATGGCCACTTGGCACGCATTGCTGTAGACCCTCTGTGCCTGTAATGTAGGGGCCGTGTGTCCTTTCCAAAATATATACGATCACTCCAATGTCGGGTCTGGAGATACAACATAATAGGATCCACCGATCCTAAGTGCACATCAGAGTCTAAACCAGCCATATTATATCTACTATAAAATATATTATTTCATAAATTTAACATATTAGCCTCGGTTAATAAAGAAAATTTGAAAGAGATGAACTTGACTCAATGACGGCCCTTTATATTTAATAATGCGAGAAGCTGGGATAGTTAAAATAATATTGATGATAAATAGCCAATATATACAACATATTCATTTCACTAATTTCTTCAAGCATTTACACGATATGATTACATAACCAAAATAGTTAAAAAAAATACAAGCTTTACATAAAGAAAGTCTACAAGTCATATGAAAAAGAAGATAAATCAACACCATTGAGGGCATCTGCGCCAGTTGTATCCCATCTACTTGCACAATCTACAACGAATCAT
This sequence comes from Cocos nucifera, assembly GCA_006176705.1. Taxonomy (NCBI): domain Eukaryota; kingdom Viridiplantae; phylum Streptophyta; class Magnoliopsida; order Arecales; family Arecaceae; genus Cocos; species Cocos nucifera. The sequence goes on from QRFJ01002368.1 coordinate 118,104, forward strand.
ATTTTGACTCTCCATTGCATCCATATCATTTTAGATCCTCCTTGATTATAGATGCTCCTTTCCAAGTCATCTTGTAGATGGATATGGTATGAGTCTAGGTGCAATCCATGCAGGCCAATAATGAGAACTCTCTGGAGGATAGAAAAAGGCACATAGGACTACTTATAATGGACAATAGTATAACAGTCATCACTAAATTACTTCCAATCTAGATTTTCACTAGCACATACAACGAACAAATGAAAGCATGGGTAATATAATAACTACCACTTCCGACATGTGCATGTGCTCGTCCCTAAGTGGACTATTTGTATATAATCAAAGTTCATCGAGGCTATAGTGCCTACGTCTTAATCGAATCTCATACAAATCTGGTTGATTATTATACTTAATCATACCATATTTTCTAGACTTTAGCTGGTGTTCATTTAACTTATATGTAGTATTATCAATGAATACTCTGTTAGCCTTCTCCATGTTGCTATTGTATGTCACACATTAAATCACTTTGATAAGCGTTCAAAGAAAAGATGGATAAGTGTGGTAACTAGCAATGAGCGAGCCCTCTTCAATATCTTATTGAAACTTTTAGATAGATACGTATTCATTATTCCATACTTGCATCCACTCGTGTCATGCACTAGCGATCATTTACTCGGATCATCAAGTGGATTTCTTTGGAGGTATTGGAAGTAATTGGGCCATGTTTTCTTAATATGTTGCATGCTGCGATCGAACTTTCAAGGTTGGTTTTGCTCTACAATTTGATGAAAAAAAGCTAAAAATACCACATCATGGAATCGACCATTTTGGTTTGCCTCTATGTGTCTCAGGCACAATCTGTGATACCTATATGGCGCTGTCCATCCAACAAATTCATCTGAAACAACAACTAATATTTTCTTATATTGATCCAAGACTATGCCAATCCCTCCCCATGACTATCATCAACATTCCTTTATATCGGCCGTACATATGCATTGCATCAATACTAATTAGTGGGTAGTAGAACTGGAAGCCCTGAATCCATGGCTTGAATGCCCAAAAAACTCAGTGGAACACCTCGGTATTCGGCTCTATAGAAAAAAATTTATAAAAATCTATCACAATCTCCTCTTTGGCACGACAAACTGCAGCTAGCCAAGGACCAATGTGTTGTAGGACTCGAACCAATATCTAAATAGCTCATCGATAATAAATTATTTAGCTATCCATGTCTTCCTGTAAAATGCCTCGTATTGCCATGTATCACGTATATAAGCCTAACATGCTGATATGGATATAGATGTCTCTATTCTCCTAGTTCTCTAATGATATTAGCAATCATGCGTGCATCAAGCTATGGATGATCTCACATTATATCTACATTCAAGTATGTGTGTGGCCTTTTATATACCATAATCTTCCATCACTATATCCTAGTCCAACAATATGCTCGAAGATGCCAGCTGCAACTCTCTGATTATTTGCAGATGATACTCTATTTAATTTTATCTGACTCGACAACTTTGAAAGGATGGTGGATGCGAATGGCATATTGTTTCACAGCATGTTGGTCTTCCTCCTTTGATCTGAATATCATTTCCTTTCTTAACTCCTCATTCCCATCAAAGAATGGATGTTCTGACAATACTTCATGGGATGCGGCTTCATCATCGTTGGATGCATCAACTAGTTCGAATTTAGGAATAAGGGATGCCTCATACGGTGGGACATCTTCTTCCGCACTAGACTCCTGACTATCATTACCATCATACTCTGCATCATCATCCTCATCTTCATCATCCATAGGATTAGGATTATAACTAACAACGACTTTATTTTCAAATAAAGTTATAAAATTAGCCATTGCAGTTTCCAATCCTCCAAGTCTGGCATGTGTTGCACGTGGCTGATTTACTGGTGCAGGGTTATAAGATTCACGCTCTACATGCTCTATGATAGTTGACACATAATTAGGACCAGCTCCTATATCATCAAATATGGTATTATATGGATATTGATATGCAAACTCTACCCCTATCATTAATTGTGGACTATCGGTTATCGATGCTGCTAGTCCACCAATGGTACATACAGAGATGCCTTGATACTCATACCCAGGTTCATTAGCCATTAGAGCTTCATCAGGTAGAGATATTTCCATCTTCGACTGCGCAAGTGGGGTAGATATAGCCTGAGACATACATACTGTTCACCACCATTTGAAACTCTTACCACTGCTGGCTCAATGAAAATCTCAACCGCTCGAAAAAATTTCTGTGATGGGGTGTCCAAGACGGTGTTCATATTCTGATCATCTTCAATAGGTACATCCAAATATTGTGAAGCATTATTAATCAAAAATCTATATACTAGAAAAACTCCACAGTAATTGAGGTTCCATCCGGTGATAGCATGCATGGTAGACTTACACAAGTTCTTGGTATGTTGCGTTATGGTCTACTATAGTCATCCAGGTCCTTCTATCATCATAACATGCATTGTTAGCGTCACGACTGATCCTCCCATCCTAATAAAAGATAATAATGATATGACTTGGATTCATTTTATTAAGAATTTTTGTGAGAAGTAACTGCATGAACATATAAACATATGTTTACTAGAAGAAAGTACTTAACAATTAACATAACTACATGATAAATACATCCTATCAAAAACTAATAGGTAAAGTTAGTTCCTATCTTATTCAAAAATTATATTAATTCTATAGATAATTACAATAATCAAACGATATGCAATAGAAGCTGAAAAAAATTTTGGCAGTATTTCAGCTGTGTGGGAAGAACTAAAGAAAAATATTATCCAAAATTTTTCTCAAATTTTTTATATATCGTTTGATTACTGTAATTATCCATAGAATTAATTATAATTTTTAAACTATTCAAACTAGATAATCAATTGACCAATATACATAATTCTTTCATCCATACAAAAATATATAAATGTATGGATGTAGTAGAACATGTACATTAATCAAAAGATAGATCTACGGTTCTATGCAATGCAAAATTTTTAAAAACAAGTGACTGAATAAATGCAACAAACATCTTAGCAATACTTAAAATTTCAAATTGCCTAATTGCCACCTAGACATCTATCTTATCTAAGTAATGTATATTGCATTCTATATTTAAATAATAATATAGAAAAAATAAAAAATAAAAGAATCAAGGAGGAAGAGAAAATCATGTACTAGCTAATATGATGACTAGGGGGTAAGATGGCATGCTGGGGATCGTCGAAGGAGGGAGGGGCACCGAGGACCACGAGAGGAGGGAGGGGGGTAGGAAGGGGTGCCATGGATCATCGAGAGGAGGGAGGGGCGGTGGTATGTCAGGAAGGAGGGATGGCGGGAGCGGTGGGGGTTTGGTGGGTGGGCTGAGTGGAGGAGGGAGGGGCATTGGGGACCGTCGAGAGGAGGGAGGGGGGTCGAGGGGTGCCTGAGGACCATCGAGAGGAGGAGGGAGGGGAAGCGGTATGTCGGGAGAGGAGGGGGGGTTCTCATGCCTGGAACCGGAAGGGAGGTTGGGGGTGCACGGGGAGGGGAAGAGGGAGGTTGGGGCACCATGGACTGATAGGGAGAGGAAGGGGAGGGGGTTCTCATGTTGGGGGCCCCAAAGAGCTTGCGGGGGTGCGCGAGGAAGGGCAGCAAGCCGACAGCAGGAGGGAGGTGCACCACAGACCAAGAGAGAGGAGGGGGAAGGAGGGATCTCGCGCTGGAGACTGAGAGGGAGAGGGAGGGGAGGGGAGGTCTCATGCCGAGGATTGAAAGGGGCTATGTGGGGAAGGGCAGCAGGGATCAAGAGGGTTCGAGAGAGATGGGGGAGTGGGGATAAGGGGTTTAAGATTTTTTTTGCAAAGTCATGACTAAGTCGCTCTATGATGGGCCGACTTATAGTGCCGCCCTACCATAGGACGACTCTCTTATTCAGAAAGTCATCCTTTCAAAGAGCAACTTGTGATAACCTAAAAAGAAAATAAAAAAAAAGAGCAAAAAAAAATGGTGAAGAAGACTCCCACTAGGAGTCTTCTTCCACTCGAATCCTTGGAGAAGAAGTTCAATCCATGGAGAATTCAGCCTCCCCTACATTCTATTTAGGGACATGAACCCTTTCCCCCTCCAAAGCCAACGAGCCCTAGCCTCCTCCCCTCTTCTTCCTACCTCTTTCTCTCAATTTTACCGGCTTCCTTTGCTTATGCCCGCCAAAAATTGGAGCCGAAGATACCGTCGAAGCTTGAGGTAAGCCCCTTCCACTCCTTCCCCTTCTTTCCGCGGCCTTGGGTGCCGTCAGATTTGCCGAAAAAGCTTCATTGATGAATCTCCTATTTTATTTTTTTTCTTTGATTTCTTGCCAGTCGGTGATGCCGCCGGCCATCCCTTTCTCCACTGCAGTCAGTCGCCTACTATCGCAGCCTACCACCGATCTTCCAGCCCCTAGCCATCACGACCATTAGCCCCCACGCTCCCCTGTTCGACCAAGAGAGAAAAGAAGAAAAGAAAAGAAAGAAAAAAGAAAAGAAAAGGAAAAGAAAAGAAAAGAAAAAGAAAGAGAGATAGAAAAAAGATTTTCTCTCACTTCTCTCTCCTTCTCTTCCTAGGGTCTTCTTACTCTCTTTATTTCTCTCTTTAATTGCACCATAGATCTCACGATGAACCTAAGATAAAAACAAGATGACCAAATATTGCTTTGAAATTCATGCAGTTTATTAAATCCCAGTCCGGTCCTTATTAGAAATTTATGATATCTGATCATAGTTAACCCATATTAAGTCATTCTGACATGATCTCTAATGATCCTGATCATGATTGTCTCTTTTAATTGATACGAAGATCCTCTCTCCATTTTCTCTCCTCACTACTTTCTCTCTCTGGGAACTTTAGTACCAAGTTATTCCTTTCTCTTATAGGGACCTATGTTGACTCTGGCAAAATGATTTTGTATTGATTTGGTGCCCGAATGACCTATCGGATTGATCACCTAATCAATCACCTCTTTTATTATTATTTAATTTTATTAAATTTAATGAAGAAAAATTGATTATGAATTAATGTTTAAAATATGTTTACTTGATTCATCTAACACAGTTTGAAGATCTAGGACGATCGAGATAAGTGAATCTTATGCTCTTTATTTATTTTTAAATATTATATTTTTTATGTAAATAAATTATTGTTGATGAAATCATGTTTTCATAAAATGAGGATTAGCATATGAGATATAAAAAAGTATGTTTTATTATGACCATCGATTCTATGAATATAATTTTTAAAAATAGCATGTTTATGAAGCATGAATTTTATTATTTTTTCATCTATGTATATATATGTTTTAAGAAAAAGATATAAAAATTTCAAAGGCTCTCAGATAGCTACGTATTGCCCTCGCCAGCGGGTTATAGTAGCTCGGCATACGACCCTTGCCAGCAGGTTATAATAGCTTGGCACATGGCCCTCATCAGTAGGTTATAGTAGCTCGGCATATGGCTCTTACCAGTGGATTATAATAGTTGGTATGATATGATTGCAGCCCTGTCACAAGTATAAGGTGATCATAGCACGAATATCTATAAGCAAGATTTTGAAATATAATATGAACGTACGACAAGAATGATTTATAAATCATGTTTACGAAACTTCATGATTTATGCATGAATGATAATTTTTATGACTTACTTTATTATATGATGTATGAAATACCTTATTTTATATTATCTATTATTTTCTAATATTGCATTATCATGAAAAAACTTATGTCTGATTCGGTAAGGAAGTGTAGGTTTTACTTACTACACTAGTATAGCTCATATATTTTTTATTTTTTTTTATAGAGAAATAGATTAAGAACGATGAAGAATTCAGGCTTAGGGTTCTACATAGCAAGCGTAGAAATTTTGGTAGCTAAACTTAATTGACGGGATAATCATGAACTTATAATTATCTATTTATGATTTTGAGACATGAATTTGGTTTTGATTATAGATTTAGATACTTTGAACCAATCTTGATTTAATTATTTGATGAATAATAAAATTAAATTTTTATTTATATTTTAATTATGATGGATTTTATTGATTATGAACGATAGGCTTTGTTGGTGCAGAATTTGGTTAACGCCGAATCGAGCTAGAGTCGAGGAAGACGAAGTCGCCATCGGTGACCTGCAAAATAAAGTTTCATCCAGAGTTGATGGTGGTGGCTCCAGTAGGACCCTCCAACAGTCAAGTCAGCTCTTCTAGCCTATAGAAATGGAGTGCTCAGAGAGGAGTTCGACAGAGTTTCGAGAAAAAAAGAAAGCTTAGCGAAAACATATCTGAAGGGTCTCTTTTTATAGACGTAGTTTGTTGTAACTATCCTCATAAATGATCGTTGTAATCGTTCTGATAACTATCGATCGTGATTGTCTTGATAAATGTCGATCGTGATTGTCTTGATAAATGACAATCATAATTGTTGTGATAATTATAATCATTCAGTAGTGGGATCGCCTATAGAAATTCATCTGAAGGAACAGTCTGTAAGGAGTTTGGCTTCCATAAAAGCTCGACTGGAGGAGAAGTCCGAAAGAAGTTCGGCTCTCGTAGAAGCCCGACTGGAGGAGGAGTTCGAAGGAGTTTGGCTTCCGTAGGAGCTCAACTACTGAAGGAGGTAGGAAGGAGTTTGGCTCCCATAGGAGCCCGGAGCCAAACTACTGAAGGAGGCTGGAAGGAGTTCGGCTTTCGTAGAAGCTCGGTTGTTGGAGGAGTTTGGAAGAAGTTTGGCTCCCATAGGAGCCCGACTGCTGTAAGAGTCTGAAAGAAGTTCGGCTCCCGTAGAAGCCTGATTACCGAAGGAGGTCGGAAGGAGTTCGGCTTCCGTAGAAGCTAGGTTATTGGAGGAGTCCGAAAGAAGTTCGACTCTCGTAGGAGCCCGACTGCTGGAGGAGTCTGAAAAGAGTTCGGCTTTCGTAGGAGCTCGACTACTAGAGAAGTCCGGAAGGAGTTCGGCTCCCGTAGGAATCCGACTGGAGGAGAATTTTAGAAGGAGTTCGGCTCCCGTAGGAGCCCGACTACTGGAGGAGTTTGGAAGAAATTCGGCTTCTATAGAAGCTCGATTGCTGAGAAGTTCAGTCGGCTGAAGAGGTTCGACTGGGGCTTGGCTGCTGAGAAGTTCGGCTAGGTTTGTTCGCTGGGTAGTTCGGCCACTGAATGAATCCGGCTGCTAGGGATAGAATTTTTGATTGAAGCTCTTCCGTGATTACCAGCTGCATTAGGCTAAGCTTCAGACTGGACTTCGGCGGGAGCGGAATTTATCTCCAACAGACTTCATGTTACCGTGGGCTGTACCCCTCAATAACATAACCGTATTATGTTCCGATTTGGAGTATGGCACAACTTACTTTTGTTCCTTGCCACGTCATCGGTGGTGGGCTATTGAGTCAGCAAATAAAGTCATTCTTTCAAAGGATGACTTTGTTTGAACAGTATTTTTATAAATAATTTGGAGTGGATATTATTTTTATAATTTTTCATAAATTAAATATTATTTTTATAAAATTGTCTCCTTTTGGATCATAGGTGCGACTGACCATATGGTCTCTAGTCCCCACCTCTTATTCTCCATTGAAGCATCCTCCCACTACCTCATGTATCACCCTCCCTAATCGATGTATTGTACCTGTTTCCTGCACCAGAACAATACATGTCATTGCTCATTTTATCCTAAAAAATGTTATAAATGTTTCAAGCTTTCACTATAATATCTATACACAAACTTATATATATATATATATATATATATATATGACTTGTATTGTTCTATCTTTTCTTTCTCTGACCGTTGTATTTTCCAGGAGCTCTTGATGTGCAAGGTGATTGATCGAGGCAACGTGGTGGTTTACATGTCCTTGACAATGAACATGCGCATGCAAACTTCTCGGCATCCATGTTGTTTGACTTATGGTGTAAGCATCTTGGACACCCCTCTCTCGAGTAGCTATATAAATTGCGTACCACTTTCCTCTTCTTCCAATAATGACAATGTTATTTGTGATGCTTGTCCAAAAGCTAAACAAACCCATGTCTCACAATTTATATTTAATGGATTACAAATCCATAATCATCCTATAATTTCCAAATTTGCTAGCACAGATCCCAAGTCTAGATCATCCATTGTTCTTAATCTTATTCTTATATAAAAAAATAATAATAAAAAGGTATGAGCTACGCTAGCAGCTCAGTAAGTAAAACCTACGCTTTCTTATCGAATCGAGCATAAATTTTTTCATGATAATATAATATTTAAAAATTAATAAATATTATAAAAATAAAGTATTTTATAAAGCATATTATAAAATAAGTCATAAAGACAATCATGCATGCATAAATTACGAAATTTCATATACATGATTTATAAATCATTCTTGTCAGATTTTCTTGTCATGTTTCAAAATTTTGCTCTCAGATATTCATGCTACGATCACTTTAAACCCGGGACAGGATCATATTTTTAATTGATAAAATTCTTATTTCTATTCCAACTTTATACCTACTAGCAAGGCATGTGTTCTTATGCTAGCTCCGGATGTCGACCTTTTCATAAGAGTTCATTGATAGCTACTTGAGAGCTTTTGAAATCGTTATATCTTTTTCTTAAAATATACATATACATAGATTGAAAGATAATAAAATTCATACTTCATAAACATATTATTTTTATAAAATATATTTATAGAATTAATGGTCACAATAAAATATGCTTTATATATCTCATATGCTGATCTTATCTTATGAAAAACATGATTTCATCAACAATAGTTTATTTATATAAAAAATATGATAATTTAAAAATAAATAAGAAGCGTAAAATTCACTTATCTTACTCATCCTAGATCTTTAGACTTTGTTAAATAAATCAGATAATCCTATTTAAAATATTAAATTATAATTAATTTTTATTTGATATATTTAATAAAATTAAATAAAAAGATGATTTAGGATCATCTTATCGGAGTCAATCATGGATCCCTAAAAGAAGAAGGGATGGTTCGGTATTGGAGTCCCTATGTCTTCTTAGAGAGAGAGAGAATAGTATCTACGATTCCATCATCATTTAGAGAGAGAAAGTAGGAGGAAAGAGATATGAGGAGAGTGAAAAACCTAGAGGGATACAAGAGAGATCTAGAAAGGGAAAGAAAACTTCTCTCTCTTCTTCTTTCTCTTTTCTTTTTTTTCTTTTTCTTTTTCTTTCTTATTCTTTTCTTGGCTGAAAAGGGAAGCAGGGGGCGATGGCTCATGTCTAGAAGTTCGATAGTGGTTGGTAACATAGATGGCCGATGGTGGCAGAGCAAGGGATGGCTGGCGACAGGTGGTTGGCTAACAAAAAAAAGAAAGACTCTAAAAAATAGGGGATGCACCCCTTTTTCATGTTTTCTCTGGTCATTTGCTGATCACTAGCGGTCACGACCTTGAGAAAGGATGGGAGGTAGGTCGGGGTCATAATCCATAGGTACGGCACCACGAACGATGATGTCGGTGGCCAAAAAAAGATGAAGAATGTTCGGCCAAAATAGGGGAAATAGGGTCTTTGCCATGGTGGCTTTTTTGGCGAATCTGTCGGCCAACGGCCATACACAATGACATGGGAAGATAGGGACAAAGGAGAGGAAGGAGGGTTAGGGCTTACCTTAGGCTCCAGTGATGTCTCCGATGAGGATTTTAGGTGGGTATGAGGGTATGCCGTGGTTTCAATGGAAAAAAAATACGGAGAAAGAAGAGATTTAGAGGAGAGCCGGCATATTCGTAGTTTGCTTTGGAGGAGGGGGGGATTTATAGAGGGCTTCCTCGGATTTTGGCAACCCTAGGAGTCCGATTCCTAGCCTGATTCGATGGGAAGAAGACTCCTATCGGGAGTCTTTGTTCCTTTTTCTCTTTCTTTTTTTTTTTTTGCCCTAAGATTCATGTGGGAAAAAATTTAGGGCCTAGTATCACGGATTTATTCAAAAAAGAATGTAAATTGAAGTAGATAATTGGACTAAATTTTAAAAAGGCATATGATTATTTCTGCAACCCAAGTTTTACGAAATTTCTATGATCTGGGTACTTGATATATGTTGATCCTTCCAGGCTGGTTAGGTTGGACCAACAGCTAGGGCTCGGGCCTTGCAATTCTATATCCTGAAACATGCAAGCAACTGAACAAAAATAAGAAATTGTCAAATGGTAGTTCAATAAACCAAATCCAAAAGCAACTTCAAAAACATCAAGTCCACCTCTTCAAGTAGATTCACAATGGCTCTCACTAATCACTCTAAAAAATTGTATAAAGGTGAGGTGAGCCACAAAGATGAGCAAGTAAACTTCTGCCTTTGTCAAGGAATTCAAGCATCCAGTAGAAAACAAATGAATTAAGCAAAACTCATGATCAAGTTATCATTGGAAGCTCAAATGGAAATTTACTAAAATTGTTTTACAACAAAATATCAAAAGCAAAGTTTTCAGGTGCTGAAAACGGGTTCAATTAATTCAGAAAATCATGTTGAATACTTGTTCTAACTCATTGGCTAAAGAACAATGTGGATTTTCAAAACTATCATATTTGACATAGTTTCATATTCTCTTAGAAGTTTCACTCATACCACAAGGCCATATAAATCCTCGCTGCAGACTAGGCCACATAAAATCCTCATCAATTTACTAGATCAGGCAGGCCACATAAATCCTCACTACTAACCAAGATGAGGCTACACATATTTTCATGTTTATTATATCTTCAATTTGTAAAACTTCATAAATGCCTTATAGAGCATTTAATAATATGCTCCATTGAAAACAAAGCAATGTAGGAGCTCAAAAAAGAATGAAATTTCAAGTGGTACACATATATACACTTTCCAAGATTTCAATTTAAAATTTCATGTAACTCCACAGTATCCCATCATAAAACTGAAACAAAACTTTAAATTAATTAGTACCAAACTTCCCAAGAAGGATTGGTCAAAAGCTTTTGTAACAACTCGTAGGTTTTAAATTCTGAAATTACTTTAAGATTGAATCAGATTATAAATACCAAATTTCCAAGAGAAACCTAGATTTTTTAGATATAACTTTTAGGTTTAAAACTCTTGAAAATGACATAAATTTCCAAATCAATTTGGAATCTGGAAAACACAAAGGAAGCCAAAAGCTTCGGAAACTGACTAGGATATTCAAGGTTCTGAAAACCAAACCTTGGCTTGGAATTAACTTGAAGATTAAGTACGTAAAGTTGAATTTTAAATCATGATGGTTGATAAAAGTACCGTAAGGAAGACATAAAGCTTTGAGAAGAACATGGTTTTAGAATTTTCGAAATGAGACAAACATTATTTGACTGACTATGGGATTGAAAAACACAAAGCCGTAATCTAAGACACGTTCACTTATAGTTTAAATCCGATGAAATTTAGAAAAGCTTATCCAACTTCCTTTTCTTCTTCTTCGTCTTCTAGCCTAGCTCCCCTTTATTTCTTCCCCCCTCCTTTCTAATCCTCCTTGCCTCTATATGTGGTTGATTAAGAAATTGGAGCTCACCAATCAAATCAGCTACTTAGATTAGTTGCCTAAGTAGGTTGGTTCCATTTAGTCAGATCACTAGATCAATTGCATACATGTGTGGTAGATTAAGTTGGTCACATCTTTAGCCTTCAATATACAGACTCAAGGTTTTTGAAACCAGTGTACCAGTACCATACCATGCTAACCATCTATATGGCCTGGCATGAAGCTGCATACCGGCATGCAATTTTTTTTTTTTTTCATTCTTTTCAATTTCTTTTGAATCCAATCAATTTTTTTAAATTTTTAAATTATTTTAGATCCAAATTAATATTCATTTATATTACATAATGATTCTATCACACTGAAATAAAATTAAAAAAAATATAAAATAATGCATTAAATATATTTAAAATATAATTTTATAATTTTTTTAAATTTTATTTTTTTAATAATTTTTATTTTAAAAATATTTTTTTAATTTTTAAAAATATATAATTAATAAAAATTAATAATTTTATCACCATCGTGTAGATCATTCAAAGATCTATAATATATAATAAAATTATATCAAAATTAAAAATTTGGTATGATTTCTTTCTATTTTTTTATTTATTATTATTTTTTGACCATAAAACTATGAAAAAAAATAGTTGAGTGAGGAAATATTCGATTATCTTGATTCTGGTTAAAATATCTTGATTTCTTGATGAAATCATGAAAATTTATATCATTAAGATAGTTTTCTTTTTTTTTCTTTGATTCAAAACCAAACAACTGAAAGGCAAAGGAGCAAATTCTTCTCTGCCTTTCCTTCGAAAAACTATCCATCCAAAGACTCCAGACACCCTACCCCACCCACCCACCCACATGCGGCTTAATTTGGGGTCAAACCGAGCTGAACTAGACTAAATTGCATAGTTTCGCATGGTTCAGGTTTGTATCACATCAAGCCGATTGGTTCGGTATGGTTTGGGGCATTTTCCAAATTTTTGGGGCATATCGAACTAGCCGGGAGCCGATCTGATTTGATATGGATGGTTTGGTGTGGTTTGGAGCATTTTTTCAATTTTTGAGGCAAATCGGATCAGCTTTCGATCCAGTTCGATACAGGATGTACGGGCCGGTTTGGGCGGTATAGAATTCCATGTATAGGCTAATATAAAGATAGTCAAATTAATAAATAGAGAGGCTTATTCGCATTTAATATCATCTACTCTATATATAATAGGAATGCTTAACATCTAGCATGTGTATTAGATTCCAATGCCTTATAAAAAATCTGGGAGTCTAGGGCATGCTAGACTCCAAGTCAAGATAAATGTTATAGGTATTGGCACCCATTTTGGTTAGCCAGTGGTTTAGTATGGGATAGTACTGTGCCATTCCATTCTAGCGGTGCATACTAATAAAGAGAGAGCTAGTGAGGGAGGGGTTTTTTTATTTTTTCAATTACAAATGCATTTATGTAAATTGCATATTAGACACTACTTGTCATAAAAAAAAATAGATCAGTTATAATTGGTGTCTAAGAACACCTAGATTCACATTTGTTTGCTTGCCACAGCTGGCATGTTGCCGAAGTTATGAGAGCCTTCCCTAAATGCTTTAGTTTGTAAAATATCCACATATTATATGATGTTAATAGTTTTCTTGAGTTGACAAAGTAATGATCTTGCATGCCATTAAAATTAACTTACCTCTTCTAAACGTCAAGCAGCTACAAGATTAGGCTCTATCTTATAAATCATATTGCACAGAATGGTTAGAAGTAAGGCTTTAAATTCAATGGGATGAAAGTATCTTAGTTTCTCGATGGAACAGGATGCCCCGCTATCCTGTTTCATCCCAATAGTAGCCCCAATCAAGCATCCCATCTTGATCCCCTTCTTTCTTCTTTTTATTTTTTTTTGTTTCTTTCTTCTTTTCTTTCTTTTCTTCTATCTTCTTTTCTTTTCTTTCATTTTCCTTTCTTGTTCTTCTCTCTTATTCTCTTTTTTATTTTTTATTTTTTATTTTTTTTTTTTTAAATTTTTTTTTCTTTTCTTTATCTTTCCTTCCTTTTCTTCTCTTTTCTTTCTTCTTCTCTCTCTCTATGTTGATGGATTTTAGAGTCTCGAATCCATCCCCATCTCATTTTCTTACAAGAATGTGATAGGATGCCTCCCGTACCATCGGAATGCAAAATCTTGGTTGGAAGTTTCTCATCCATATCTATTAATTCTTGGAACACTGTACCGAAACTTCGAGTTGAGATAATAGGTTGTCGATGCATTTTGTAATTTATTTGGTTAATGAACAAATGATTGCACTTTCATTTTATTGTATAAGAATAAACATGTAGAAGAATGAACAAACCATCACTTGCTAGATGTAATTTTCTACCCATCTAATATTCCTCTGTCAATGTACTCTTAGACATGCTTTAGGTCTGCCTAACAGATCTCAGCTTTAGAAACTGTCATCATACGGTAAAGGAAGCCTATTTGAGGGCATATCTCATTGTCCGCATCCCTCAATACTCGATATAATAATGTGATAGTCTTAACAATTCTCTCGACCGGTTGCCAAAATTGCCAGCTCATAAATAAGCTCTCCACATGGATGCACCGTATTCCATGCCAACCTGGGCATATTTGCTCTCCTACCTCTTGGCACTTATGAATATCTGATGTAAGCCTTTTCTTTTTTTTTTTTCTTGATTAGGTTATCAAATACAACATAATTTGTGACAACGTGGGTGACTGTTGACCTCAATATCTCATCTCTGATGTATTTCTTCATCAAAAAATAGAACCCATATGGTTGCATATGAATCTGGTAATGGACTTTACTTTCTCAATAATTTGTTGCATCCTACAAATCTTCCCAATGTCCATCAATATTAAACTTGCGGCACACATGGAGTCTAGAAAATGAGGCCACCTAATCATCAAAACCTCCCTAGGGGCCCTATACTGTCGTCCATTATCCATGACCATCTGCATGATATGCTGTTCCTCTATCTGGTTCATAACTTCATCAAAATAAGGATGTAATGGGTATCATGTGCTTGATCTGAAGTATTAATTGACCTTCGGAAAAATATTTTTATATCATAATATGTTAGAAAATTAATGATGCATTGCCTGTTGGAATCCATCCAACCAACATGCATTAGAGGATTTGTAGGTATCCTACTTGCTCTAGTAGGAGGCTATCCATTTTTTTAACTCCTTATTATATCTAGCAGCTCACTACTCATGTCTATTGGCTTAGGAGGATCTACACACTAACCAGCTCTTTGAATGGTGCTGATAGCAGATCAATTGTATATGTTGCATGTTTATCATATTCGTAGGGATACGACTGAAGTGAAATCATGAAGCAATTGCTCACCACAAATTATTTTTTATCCTTTACAAGCATGGTATCAATCCTTTACTATTTTGAATCTCTAACCAAAAAGGTATGCACATCTACATTATGGACGATGGCCTTTGTTAGTACTGGGGATAGACCCCGCTTCCATCGAAGTTTAGTCTGATGATTGGCCTAATGCAACTGGCAATCACGAAAAAGTTTCGATCGAAAATTCTTCCTTCAGCAGCCGAGCTCTAGTCGAACTCCTTCAGACGATCGAACTCCTTTCCAAATTCACCTTCAGTCCGATTTTCACAAGAGCCGAACTCCTTTCGGACTTCTCCATCAGTCAGATTTCTATAAGAGCCGAACTTCTTTCCGAATTCTCCTTCAGTCGGATCTCTACAGGAGCCAAACTCCTTCCCAAATTCTCCTTCAGTCGGATTTTTATAGGAGCCGAACTCTCTTCCAAATTCTTCTTCAATCAGATTTCCACAGGAGCCGAACTCCTTCCGGACTTCTCCTTCAATCGGATTCCTGCAGGAGCCGAACTTCTTCCTGAATTCTCCTTCAGTCAGATTTCTATAGGAGCCAAACTTCTTCCCAGAATCCTCCTTCAGTCAGATTTCCACAGGAGCCGAACTCCTTTTCGAATTCTCCTTCAGTCGGATTCCTACGGGAGCCGAACTCCTTCGAGAATCCACCTTTAGTCGGATTTTCACAGAAGTCGAACTCCTAGAATTCTCCTTCAGTCGGATTTTCACATGAGCCGAACTCCTTTTCGAATTCTCCTTCTCCTTCGAGAATCCACCTTTAGTCGGATTTCCACGGAAGCCGAACTTCTTTCAGAATTCTTCTTCAGTCAGATTTCTACATGAGACGAACTCCTTTCCAAATTCTCCTTCAGTCGAATTTCTACATGAGCCGAACTTCTTCCAGACTTCTCCTTCAATCGGATTCCTACGGGAGTCAAACTCCTTTGAGAATCCTCCTTCTGTCAAATTTTCATAGGAGCCGAACTCCTTCCAGAATTCTTCTTTAGTCGAATTTTCATAGGAGCCAAACTCCTTTCCGAATTCTCCTTCAGTCGGATTTCTATAGGAATCGAACTTCTTTCTATATTCTCCTTCGGTCGGATTTCTACAGGAGCCAAACTCCTTTCAAAATTTTTCTCAATCGGATTCCTCCAAGCCGACCTCCTTTCGGATTACTCTTGCAGTCGGACTCCTTCAGCTTAGTCGGACTTCGAACGCATGCTTCCACAAGACGGCAAGGCTGCCATTATCGATTTAGCAACACCTCTCTCTCTATAATAAACCCCATACAGCCCACGATCGGACGGTATGACCGTCACTACCAGTCTGGCGACACCTCTCTCTCCATAGCAAATTTCACATGGTCCATGAATAGACGGCATGGCTGCCACTATCAGTCTGACGACACCTCTCTCTCCTTAGCAAACCTCACGCAGCCCACTACTGGATGATATGGCTATCACTATCAATCTACTACAGGCTCCGTCTATAAAAAAGGACCCTCTAGATACGTTTTCTCTAAACTCTCTTCTCCTTTCCAAAACTCTATTGAACTCTTTCCTGAGCACTCCATTTCTATTGGTCAGAAGAGCTGACTTGATCGTCGGAGGGTCCTACCGGAGCCACCACCACCGACTCTGGATGGAACTTTATTTTGCAGATCACTTTCTCAACTCCAGCTCGATCCGACGACAACCAAATTCTGTACCAACAGAATTGATGCTACAGGAAGGACTCTCAATTCTTGAGGTTTTCTTGTTCTTAAAGAGTGCTCAGCGATAATCTATCTCCTCCCTCTCTAGAGATCTCTCTTCTTCCTCTGTAGAGTTCTTCTCCGAAAAAAAAATACCTCCTAGAAGAGCTTCGATCCGACAATCGATGGCCTTCACAACTAGATCCCATCCAGATCTATCTGCTTTCGCTTTAACCCCGATAACTCAAGCTCCACCTGTAGCCATGGTAGATGTAGAGCAGTTCAGCCTGCTAGTCCAACAGATTTGTGATCTCACGGAGGCGATGCAGGCCATGCATCGATAGGCCCTGGCACCAGCTCGATCGGTGCAGGCTTCTTTGGAGCCCCATGGTTCGATCTGAAAATGGCCGACTTGGGCTACCCAATCTCTAATCTCCGAAAAGAAAAAGCAGAGGATGGAGGGCCCCTGCTTGGATCATGACTCGACTCAGGGGGAAGCTTCACACCCATTCCACCAGAAAATTCTAGAGATCAACGACCATAAAGATCTCCTGGATCAAAGACTCCTAGAAATGAGCCGACGAATCGAAGGGCTCCGTCATACCCCCTCCTCATACGATGATGATATTTGCACTGACCCTCATTTTTCATAGAGAATTATGCAGGAACCGATCCCACCAAACTTCAAGCTTCCATAATTTGAGAGTTACGATGGGACCACCGATCCGATCAACTACTTAGAGGCCTTTCGGATAATGATGTTGCTCCACGGCACGCCAAACATTATTTTATGCCAGACTTTTCCATCCACCCTCAAGGGAGCCATCAGAAATTGGTACTCGGTGCTTAAGCCAAGTACCATCTTATCATTTGATCAGATGAGCCATCAGTTTGTAGCTCACTTCGTCAGCAGCCGACGTTCATGCTGAGGTTCAGATTTCCTAATGATCGTCAAGCAGAAGGAGGAGAAATCCATCCGAGCTTATGTCATTCAGTTTAATGCTGCCGCATTGGAGGTTTAGAATCTGGACCAATCAGTCGCCATGGCCGCACTCAAGGATGGCCTTCAGAAGAATGATTTGCTATTCTCCTTGGAAAAAAAATACTTCAGGGACTTTGCCGACATGCTAGCTTAGGCTGAAGGTTATTCTCGGATTGAAGAGGCCTTTAAGACAAAGGATGATCAAGTCTTTGGTGAGCGACGAATCGGTGGGCCAGGCAGGCCCACCGAAGAAGGAAAGTCGAGTAAAGCTCGACCGCGCTCTCGAACTCTTTTTGAGCGCAAGCGTGTCCGAACTCCTTTTCGGACTTGGAGGTAGGGAAGCCCCAATGAAAGGGCGCACTGGGGTTCTCCCCAACGAAGATTTCATAACTACGCCCCCCTTAATGCTCCGAAAATTCAAGTGCTGATAAAAATTAAGGAGCAACTACCAAGACTGAAGAGGATGCATTCTCGTCCCAGCAAGCACAATCCCAACAAGTTCTGCCTTTATCATCGTGACCACGATCACAAAACTGAGGAGTATATCCAACTCCAAGATGAGATCGAGGAGCTCATCAAGCGAGACAGACTGGGCCAAGTCCTATGGAGACGGTCTGAAGGATGGAAAGATCAGCCGAGGGCGTTACCACAGCCTGAACCACCAAAGGAGGAGGATCAACAAGGAGATTGGCCACCTCTCGGCATCATCAATACTATCTTGGGAAGACTTCAGTGAGGAGATGGGCCACCTCTCGGCATCATCAATACTATCTTGGGAAGACTTCAGTGAGGAGAGGCCAGCGGATCCGAGGGATCAGTGAAGAGATGGAGGACTGAAGAACCCATAATCTTTATCGAGGTAGATGCTCAGGGGATCTAGTTCTCACACAATGACGCAGTTGTAATCTTTTTAAACATTACCGACTATGATGTACATCGCATTTTGGTAGATAATGAAAGTTCGATCGATATTTTTATTTTATGATGCTTTCTCAAAAATGTCCTTACTCAATGACCGCTTGGGGCCTATGAACTCCCCATTGATAGGCTTCACTGGCGATATCGTACCAGTTGAGGACATAATAACTTTGGCTGTGACTGTAGGATAATGCTCGAAATTGGCTAAGGCACAGATCGATTTTCTTGTCGTAAGGGCTTCATCCGTCTATAATGCTATTCTCGATCGACCTGGTCTAAATGCACTTCAGATAGCGGTATCAATTTATTATTTGAAGATGAAGTTTTCGACAGATCACGAGATCGGAGAGGTCAAGGGAGATCAGGCTCTGGCGAGGCACTGCTACTCAATCGTCCTGCATAAGAAAGAACAGCCTGACCCTTATCCTATTGATAGGTTGGATGTCCACGATGATCTCATCGAGGAGTGGGGCGAGCCTATGGAGGACCTCATCTCTGTACCCTTAAATGATGGGAATACGGAGCATGCGGTGCATATCAGCTCCAACTTGGAAGATGAGGTTTGGAAGCAACTCGTTACCTTCCTCAGAAAAAATGTGGATGTCTTCGCCTAGGCTCCAACGGATATGCCCGAAATTGATGCCAAGGTCATGGAACATCGACTGGCCGTTGATCTGAAGCATTGGCCGATAAAAGAGAAGATGCGCAACCATGTCCTGGAGAGGTAGAAAGCAATCGTCGAAGAAGTAAGCAAGCTTCTCAAAGTTGGATTCATTCGAAAAGTTAACTATCCGACCTAGGTCTCAAACGTGGTCCTCATAAAAAAGGCAAATAACAAGTGAAAGATGTGTATAGACTTCAAAAAGCTAAACAAGGTCTATCCGAAAGACAGATATCCTCTATCCAAGATTGATCAACTGGTGGATGCGACCTCGGACCATGAGCTCCTCACCTTCATAGATGCCTTCTTCGATTATAACCAGATACAGATGGTGCCTGTTGGTGTAGAAATCCATCCTCGCCGGAGGTTGCCAAAATCGAGGCCGCTGAGGTCGCCGTCGGGGACCTGCAAAATGAAGTCCCGTCCAGAACCGGTGGGGGGGTGGCTCCGGCAGGACCCTCCGACGTTCAAGTCAGTTTTCGGCCAACAGTAATGGAGTGCTCGGAATGAGTTTCGAAGCTTAGAGATGAGGAGGAGAGCTTAGAGAGTCGAGAGTTCAGAGAGCTTAGCCTTGGCGTATCTGGAGGGGTCCCTTTATAGCGGAGCTTAGTTGATGGTGACGGCCGTGCCGTCTGGCAGAGAGTCGTCGGGCAGCATGGAGTTCGGTACGGAGAGGACGGCATCGTCCGGTGGATCGTGGGAGCCATACTGGCACGTCGTGGGCCGCATGGAGTCCGGTACGGAGAGGAAGGCGTCGTCCGGTGGATCGTGGGAGCCATACTGGCGAGTCGTGGGCCGCATGGAGTCCGGTACGGAGAGGAAGGCGCCGTCCGGTCTTGCTGCAGGCGACAGTTCGTCCAGAGGAGTTCGGACTTGTAACAGAGTTCGGCCGAAGGGGAAACCCGGGAGGAGCTCGGCTGGCTGAAGGGTCGGCCATCTGTAGAGTTCGGCCGAGGGACGATTGCCGAGGAGTTCGACCGCCTGGAGTCGGTCCGAAGGGGTTCGGCCGCCTGGGCTCGCCTGGAGTCGGTCCGAAAGGAAAACCCGGGAGGAGCTCGGGTGGCCGAACGGGCGTCTGGGAGGAGTCCGTCTCCCGAAGAAGTCCTGCCGCTTGGAGTCCAAGGAGCTCGGCCGTCAGGAAGTTCGGCTGGCGGTGGGAGTTCGGCCCGGAGCCTGGCGCTGGGGAGTTCGGCAGCTAGGTAGTTCGGCCCGGACCTTGGCGCAGGGGAGTTCGGCCTCTAGGCAGTTCGGCCCGGACCTTGGTGCAGGGGAGTTCGGCCTCTAGGCAGTTCGGCCCGGACCTTGGTGCAGGGGAGTTCGGCCTCTAGGCAGTTCGGCCGTGGTAGGGGCTCGGCCTGGCGCCTGGCGCTAAAGCTCTTCAGCGGCTACTGGTTGCATTGGGCCGAGCATCGGGCTAGACTTCGGCGGGAGCGGGATTTATCCCCAACACTTGCCCCCCCACTCCCAAGTTCGAAGCTCGAAGGAAGGGAGTGCCAGGAACAGAGCGACTGCCGAAGTCTTCTTCCAGGCCCCGTGCTCGCTGCAGCTGAAGCTCGGGTGTAGGTCTCGTCGCCAGCCAATGTTGACGTCGAAGTTGAAACCGGGGCCCGGGGGAGACCTTGTCTCTAGTCGATGTTTGGAGTTGAAGTGGGACTCGTTTCCAGCCAAAATTGGTGAAGCTGATGTTGAGGCCGGAGTCAATGTCGCCCCCCGTGGTCAGGGTCGGAGTTGACATTGCCTTCATCAACCGAAGTCGATTCGGGGGAGACCTCCTCTCTTGCAGTCAAGGTTACGATCGCTTGGGGGAGATCTCGTCTCCCGCTGATGCTGACACCGAAGTTGAAGCTGAGGTCCGAAGGAGACCTCGTCTTCTGCAGCGAAGCTTGCCGTAGACTCTGGGGCTCGGCCTTGGACCTTGCTCACGTTAGGACGAGGTTCTCCTCCTGTTCCTAACGGGCTGTGGGGGCACATCCGGACCGTCGTCCGAGCTTCTCCCCCCATCCCGTCCTTCGTGAACGGGGCCTTCGACTTTGCTCACGCTAGGACGAGGTTCTCCTCCTGTTCCTAACGGGCTGTGGGGGCACATCCGGACCGTCGTCCGAGCTTCTCCCCCCATCCCGTCCTTCGTGAACGGGGCCTTCGACTTTGCTCACGCTAGGATGAGGTTCTCCTCCTGTTCCTAACGGGCTGTGGGGGCACATCCGGACCGTCGTCCGAGCTTCTCCCCCCATCCCGTCCTTCGTGAACGGGGCCTTCGACTTTGCTCACGCTAGGACGAGGTTCTCCTCCTGTTCCTAACGGGCTGTGGGGGCACATCCGGACCGTCGTCCGAGCTTCTCCCCCCATCCCGTCCTTCGTGAACGGGGCCTTCGACTTTGCTCACGCTAGGACGAGGTTCTCCTCCTGTTCCTAACGGGCTGTGGGGGCACATCCGGACCGTCGTCCGAGCTTCTCCCCCCATCCCGTCCTTCGTGAACGGGGCCTTCGACTTTGCTCACGCTAGGATGAGGTTCTCCTCCTGTTCCTAACGGGCTGTGGGGGCACATCCGGACCGTCGTCCGAGCTTCTCCCCCCATCCCGTCCTTCGTGAACGGGGCCTTCGACTTTGCTCACGCTAGGACGAGGTTCTCCTCCTGTTCCTAACGGGCTGTGGGGGCACATCCGGACCGTCGTCCGAGCTTCTCCCCCCATCCCGTCCTTCGTGAACGGGGCCTTCGACTTTGCTCACGCTAGGACGAGGTTCTCCTCCTGTTCCTAACGGGCTGTGGGGGCACATCCGGACCGTCGTCCGAGCTTCTCCCCCCATCCCGTCCTTCGTGAACGGGGCCTTCGACTTTGCTCACGCTAGGACGAGGTTCTCCTCCTGTTCCTAACGGGCTGTGGGGGCACATCCGGACCGTCGTCCGAGCTTCTCCCCCCATCCCGTCCTTCGTGAACGGGGCCTTCGACTTTGCTCACGCTAGGACGAGGTTCTCCTCCTGTTCCTAACGGGCTGTGGGGGCACATCCGGACCGTCGTCCGAGCTTCTCCCCC
The DNA here is from genome assembly GCA_006176705.1 of Cocos nucifera. Lineage (NCBI taxonomy): Eukaryota > Viridiplantae > Streptophyta > Magnoliopsida > Arecales > Arecaceae > Cocos > Cocos nucifera. Next base: position 140,282 of record QRFJ01002368.1, read on the forward strand.
CATCCCGTCCTTCGTGAACGGGGCCTTCGACTTTGCTCGCGCTAGGACGAGGTTCTCCTCCTGTTCCTAACGCGGCTGACTGCTTCTTCCCTGTCATCGCATAGATTTTCGCATCCAGAAATGATTTTATTGAGAGGGGAGAGTTTTACCGAAGAGAAGCTGATCGTAGCGCATTTCCGTTCGAGGGTTGTCGGGGTGTTGTTCCTCGGAGTTCCCTCGGGCAGTAAGTCCCGTCCAGACGACCTCCTCTATCTCGTGCCGGCCTTCTTAATTTGGAACATGCTACTCTTGACTTTGTCGCTGGGGACGACAGTCCCCGATGTAGCTAGCTCCTAGCTCCTCCCCGGGGTGGCGTTGATGACGCCGCGGAGCGGCCGACCTTCTTGCAGTCTCTGGCTACGACAGCGCTCTTAGCCGATCTTTTTCTGCTTCAGGCCGGTACCGGAGGAATTTACCCAGCCGCCCCGTTTTAACGAGCTCTTCAATCTCGTCTTGGAGCTGAACGTATTCCTCAGTGTCGTGGCCGTGGTAGCGATGGTAGGAGCTTTACTTGCTTCGACCGCGCACGTTTGGGGAGGCCGTAGTCCTCGAGGTCTTGGTGGCTGGCTCTAAACTTCGCCGAGAATTCGAGTTAGAGGAGCGGGTCGTAGTTGCGGAACCTTCCGGGAGGGGGGCTTCTTCGCATCCTTCTGTCGAGGCTTCCTCGATGGTGAGCCCCAAGATAGTAGACGAGGCCGAACTTCATGCCGCGTCCTTGGACACAGACGAACTTCATTCCGCCTCCCTGCAAAACCTTCTGTGGGGGTACTTCTTTCTCCGCCACCCGAACTCCCTTGACGACGAGCTCGGGGTGGAGGTCGACTTTGCTTTAGCCACCGGACTTCACTCCGTCTCCTATGAACTCTTTGTAGGAGGTTTTGGTGATGACATACTCGAGATGGGGGAGTTCGGCCTGACCTGAGCGATGAGAACTTCCAAGGAAAGTTCGGCTTCACTTACGCCGAACTTCATTCTGCGGGGGCTTCGTTTGTGGTGAGCTTCGGGCTTTTCTCTTGCGCGGAGCTTCATTGCGCTTTCCCGCGGAACTTTCCGTGGAAGAACTTCATGCTTCTTTGTCCGGACTTCCTTGCTGGCAGGGGGGGTTGGCTTCGCTTGCCCGAACTTCATCGCACCTCCCGGGAATTCGTTGTGATGACCGCTTGAGGGGGAGTTTGGCCTCGATCGCCCTGGGGCGGTCTCGAGCGCGGCCGAACTTCACTTGGGTGATCTGCTGCGGGGTTCGGCCTCCCTGATGCCGAACTTCATTCGTGGGAGAACTTCGCCACCGCTTGCGCCGAACTTCACTGTGATGGTGGGCTTTAAGGTGGAGTTCGGCTTCCCTTGCGCCGAGCTTCATTGATGAGCTCAAGAGGGAGAGTTCGGCCTTGCTTCCGCCGAACTTTATTTCGATGAGCTGATGAGTTCGGTCTTCCTCCGAACTTCGTTCCGCGGGAGAACTTTGCTCCGCCCTCGCTTGTGCCGAACTTTATTCCGCGGGGGGGGCTTCGTTCCGTCCTTGCCGGCGCCGAACTTTATTTTGGAGGTTGAGTTGAGGAGTTCGGCTTTCCACCGAGCTTCATTTCGCCTTGATGCCGAGCTTTGGGGGGAGCCCGGCTTTTCTTCGAGCCGAACTTCTTTCCGCTTCGGCGGGGAAACTTCTGCTCTCCGTTTCTCTCTTCGGGGCGATTGGGCTCTTCCTTAAGGCTGATTTCTCACGCCCTCATGGCGGGCTTGCTGGTGGAGTCGCCACCGGAGGCTGCTGTATAGCTTGCAACGCTTCCGTGAGGCCACGGATCTGTCGGACAAGCAGGCCGAATTGCTTCACATCCGCCGCAGGTGCAGGGTGGAACCTAGGCCGCCGGGGCTGAAGCAGGAACAGACGGGCCTGGACGAGGATCGGGTCGCGGAGGCCGCCGAGCGCCGTGCCGAAGCTCTCCTGGGTGGCGTTTTCTCTTCGGAAGAGAAAAGGAAGATCTCCGGAGAGGGAAGAGAAGGGTCGCCGAGCACTCCTTTAAGAACAAGGGAACCTCGAAGGTTCAGGCCCTTCCTCTAGCGCCAATCTGTTGGTGCAGAAATCCATCCTCGCCGGAGGTCGCCGAAATCGAGGCCGCTGAGGTCGCCGCCGGGGACCTGCAAAACGAAGTCCCGTCCGGAACCGGTGGGGGGTGGCTCCGGCAGGACCCTCCGACGGTCAAGTTAGTTTCCGGCCAACAGTAATGGAGTGCTCGGAATGAGTTCCGGAGCTTAGAGATGAGGAGGAGAGCTTAGAGAGTCGAGAGTTCAGAGAGCTTAGCCTTGGCGTGTCGGGAGGGGTCCCTTTATAGCGGAGCTTAGTTGATGGTGACGGCCGTGCCGTCTGGCAGAGAGTCGTCGGGCAGCATGGAGTTCGGTACGGAGAGGACGGCATCGTCCGGTGGATCGTGGGAGCCATACTGGCACGTCGTGGGCCGCATGGAGTCCGGTACGGAGAGGAAGGCATCGTCCGGTGGATCGTGGGAGCCATACTGGCGAGTCGTGGGCCGCATGGAGTCCGGTACGGAGAGGAAGGCGCCGTCCGGTCTTGCTGCAGGCGACAGTTCGTCCAGAGGAGTTCGGACTTGTAACAGAGTTCGGCCGAAGGGGAAACCCGGGAGGAGCTCGGCTGGCTGAAGGGTCGGCCATCTGTAGAGTTCGGCCGAGGGACGATTGCCGAGGAGTTCGACCGCCTGGAGTCGGTCCGAAGGGGTTCGGCCGCCTGGGCTCGCCTGGAGTCGGTCCGAAAGGAAAACCCGGGAGGAGTTCGGGTGGCCGAACGGGCGTCTGGGAGGAGTCCGTCTCCCGAAGAAGTCCTGCCGCTTGGAGTCCAAGGAGCTCGGCCGTCAGGAAGTTCGGCTGGCGGTGGGAGTTCGGCCCGGAGCCTGGCGCTGGGGAGTTCGGCAGCTAGGTAGTTCGGCCCGGACCTTGGCGCAGGGGAGTTCGGCCTCTAGGCAGTTCGGCCCGGACCTTGGTGCAGGGGAGTTCGGCCTCTAGGCAGTTCGGCCCGGACCTTGGTGCAGGGGAGTTCGGCCTCTAGGCAGTTCGGCCCGGACCTTGGTGCAGGGGAGTTCGGCCTCTAGGCAGTTCGGCCGTGGTAGGGGCTCGGCCTGGCGCCTGGCGCTAAAGCTCTTCAGCGGCTACTGGTTGCATTGGGCCGAGCATCGGGCTAGACTTCGGCGGGAGCGGGATTTATCCCCAACAGTGCCTAAGGACGAGTAGAAAATCACTTTTGTTACTGACCGTGGTCTTTATTATTACAGGATTATGCCTTTTGGACTCAAAAATATAGGAGCAATATACCAGTGCCTGGTCAACAAGATCTTCAAAGAGCAGATTGGCCACAACATGGAGGTGTACGTGGATGACATGCTCATCAAAAGTTGAGCTTCTATAGACCACCTCGCCGACCTTGAAGAGACCTTCAGCACACTTAGAAAGCATAAGATAAAACTGAACCCAACCAAGTGCACC